>WHYT01016801.1:379080-406773 GCA_009806455.1 Tetrax tetrax
CAACTGGATATAAGCATGTACTGTATTCGTGAGACTGGCACTGGGATGGCTTGCATTTTTTAAATTGATGTTGAAAAATGGGTAGTGGAACATTAGAGCCACAAAAAATGATTCAGAGCCTGAAGAAAATGCTTTGCAATGGGAGACGTGAAGCATTCGCTCTCTCTAGCTTATCAAAAAAGACTGAGCAGGGAATTGATTATGATGGCGAAGGAACTTCCCTGGGAGAAAAATATCAGGTACTGAAAGGCTCTTTAATCTAGTAAATTATGGGAATGTGTAGCAGCAAGCTGAAACCAGATAAATTCATATGAAAAACTGGGCACAAATTTATTGGAATGAAGGTGATTAATCACTGTAACAAGCTGTCGAGGTGGTTGGCTCGTTTTCCAGATGTGCTTGAGCCAAGACGGGCATGTTTCTGATGGATGTGCTCTAACCGCAGTTAAAAGCGTGACACTGTAGTCAAGTCTCAGGCAAGGTAAGCAGGTGAGGTTTGAAGGGCTGTGATATACAAGAGGTCTGACTAACGGTTCCCAAAGGAGCTGCAAAGATCTAATGGTTCCCATCTGTCCTTAACCTCTGAGAGAAACGGCACTGAGCAGAAAGCAGAAGGGAAGAATCAAAATGACAGCCCTGTTGCTGGCACGCTGCTGTGCCCTCTGTTTCTGCACGGATTGTATCTTTCACCTGCTCGAGGCTTTACTAATGTATTCTCAACGCCCATCACAAGACTGATTTTTCTCCAATTCACAAGCGCTCTGTAGAGACTGGTATCAGTCTCTTTCATCTGAGTAGAGCTTGAGTAAAAATCCATGATGCTCAGCAGCCCACGTGATAGCTCAGATAAGTAGTTTCCTTTTTGGCTGTTGTTATTTCGTCTTGAGCTTTGGACTTGCCTGTTCTCCATGCCTCCTAGTTTCCCTTGTACCCCTTTCCTTGTATTTCCTTTGCCCCTGGGCTTGGTGCACTGTGCTGCGTTGATAATCTGGTGCAGTAGATCCTGGATCTTACTCATTCTGAGACCATTTGTTCCTCATAATTTGACAAAATGAACTCTCTCTTTCTTGCACAGATTTCACACAGGATGTGTACGTCGGTGATGTGCTATATAGATGAGAGCTTGTCAGGAACTTTTTGTTAAAGTGCCTTTCATCCAGAAGTATAAATTTGTAGATGCTGTAGCTATTGACAGGAACACACTAAGATTTCTTTGGAAAATACTTGCAATCTGTAGCTAGAAAAGTGCTCTGATCTCACTTTAAAAACAAGACTTCTCTCCTGGAAAACCAGTTGATGATGGAAATGAAGAATTTCTCATTCCCTGTTGCTTTTTCTAGGGTTCCAGTGCTTCACCGCTTCCTCCTCATCTGCTTGGCATGAATTTTATTCTTTCAAGCCCTAAGTCAAGTCTTCTGGCTTCTCCTTGCTCCAGAGGCTGATTTTGTACAAAGTCAGAGCTGAAACAAGGCAAATGAAGGGATGGAGTTGTCCACCAGCTGTGATCCAGTTGTCATCAATACCCAAAAGCCATTAACCTGGTGCATGGACTCTGTGGAACATGGGAAGTTAAAGGTAAAGCAGGGGTTTGAGCTGAGATCTCCAAATATTAAGTGAGAGTCCTGAGCTTATTTTTATGTGAGAGGAAAAAAAACCCCAACTTTTTAAGAATAAGAAATGTTTTAAAATATCTTATCGGAGGACATGCAAACTGTCTTCTATGCAGTTTTCCAGAGGCCCACATGCCTTTGGAAAGCAGTACAAATATCTGCATGAGCAAAAAGCTCCAGCCTAGGAAAGTACAGAGGGTGTAAGAAGAGTAAGACCGTGGCTGGAGAGTTGGAAATGTTGTAGTTTGGGGCACCAGGTGAAGTCCTGCAATGGCTGGTTGTGAGAGACTGAATTGTGGGACTTTTGTCTCAAAGCTTGCTTTCCTGTGAAAGACTGAACTGTAGCACATTTGTCTCAAAGGATTGCTTGGACAAGTGAGAAATGTGGAGATGTGCAGGTGTCAGAAACCGCAGCCCTTGAGCGGGGATAAAAGAACTGTTGGGACAAACGCTGGCACGACTGACAAAGCACTGAGAGATTTGGATGATTGTTGGGGAACATTCAGTTTTGGATCTGAACGATCCATGATTTAGGCTGAAATGAATCTAGGGGTCTAAAACTTCTTCGAAACTCTGGGGAGATGTTGCTTTTGACCTCACTCTAGCTTGGATCCATTTGCTTAGTTATTAGCCAGATAAGGGTTATTCCCCATGTCAGGAAAATATATTTTGCTCTCTAGCTCATATTAGCCTACTGTTGCCCTTCAGTTTATCTGCTTTTATATGCACATCCTGCTGGTAAAGATGGGTAAAATAAGTGGCTAGTCCTTTTACTCGCATTCCTTTCAGCTTGTTGATCACAGGATTCAGTCATATGAATAGTAATAGGTAGTTGAAGGATGGAGGCTTTGCCCAGCTGGCTTAGATCTCACCTCTGAGCCCGTACTCAAAAAGACCTACCTATTCTGAGCAGTGTAGGAAGCTCTCCAAGACCCAGAATGTGAGAAGTAATAAATTCTCGTAGAAATGTTTCTGTGATGTCATGGAATCCAGCCAAGAGACATGATGAAAGTGAAAACTGTTTTCTAGGACATCCAGTTTCATTTGATTTTGTCGTGCCCATAGAACTTCTCAGCAAATGTCTGTATCCTTCCATGTGTTGATTGTGTCCTTTTGTGATTTGGTTACCCTGGCAATCCAGCTAATTTTCCAGAAAAGTCAGCTCCATCAAAGTTCATTGACTTGTTACATCAATAGCCTGCTTGCTCCTTCAGTAGACTTCAGCATCCATTGATTGCAGGTTCTTTCATGGGCTTGAACCCTTATAAGAAGAGATCTGCAGAGAGGGTTATGCCCTGGCATGCTTGATTTGAGCTGATTTTTTTTTTTTTTCCTCTTTTCTTCTTCACTATAGCTGGACTGATCATCTTTCTTGTTTCTTGAAACACTGGGGCAGCTTTTCTACATATTAGCAGGTTTCTGTTCCAGCAGGTTCTCTATAGGAGTGAAGTTTTCCGGTAAAAGTCTCTTCTTATATGCCTCCCTTCGACACAGTTGTACAATAGTTTGACTTGAAAAAGTCTCAACATCATTTCTGCCTCTAGGCAAGCCACAGAGGGACCAATGCATAGCAAGGTTATCTATATTTTCCACTTGAATTTTTTAGAGCTTGAGGATTAAGACATATAGCCTAAAACATAATTAAATACGCTACAACACTGAGCATTTAAATGCCTGGCTCACTGAATGCCATGTGGGGTGCTTGCGCTGTGTATGGGGCGTCAGGTGCCTCCAAAGAACAAAACCTGACTGCACAAGGAGCTGCTTGCACCAGGCAGCAGATTATATGACCCTGGAAGGGGAAGTCATATGGGGAAGCCCATACAGTCAAGAGCTGCTCACATTTTTTTTTTAAAAAAAGATTTTAAAAATAAAAAGCCCTCTAAACATGAAATGTTAACTAGAGGTTGACCCATCTCCTTTGCTATCTTCCTCACTTCTTTGCCCATGTTTTGGAGAGGATACAGCCTACATGTTCTCCTCAGGACACTGCCAATGGAGAGGACTGCTGCAAGCTGAACCATGTGGGAGGAGGAGTGGAGAGCCTGTGGTGATGAAGGAGTGGCAGAACAGGACTGGGGAGCTTCCTGAAGCTCTTAGTCCAGCAAGCCCAAGCAAGGGCCATCTCTTTTTATAGAGGCATAGTCATGGGGTTTTCCTTGAGGAGTCCACTGTAAACCAAATCCTATGAGTGCTCTGGATTTCAGAGCATCGGGGTTTGGGCTTATTCAAAAGCCAGGCTCCTCCCATCTGGAAGGGCACTGGCTTATGCTACTGGGGAAGAAATGAGGCTGTATCAACTCCAAATCTGTCCCAGGTGTTGTGATTTTTCGAGAGCAATGTGAGGATCCCAGCAGATGAAGGAGAAGACATATGGCACTAAGGAGATTTCTTCACTGAGATAGAGAGCAACTTCTCATTGCAGCTGTTCTAGAAGTTGGGTAATTCACAGCGGCACGTGAAGTTGGGCAATTCTCCCTTTCTCATAAGGCCGTTTGTATGTGCAATGAGCACCCTAGAATTAAATAAAATCCCAGGCACGGATGGCACTACTCACCAGCTCTGCTTGCCAAAAAGTCTCCACGTGCAGGAGCAGCAATGACTCCTCCAAAGAGCTTCTTCACCCCAGGGTGGAGAAGGCCTCCCAGCGCCAAGCCAACCTGGTGCCAACACATGCTAAAAAGGGTGAGCTGAGGACAACGATCTGGGCGGGGATTTGCCTGTCCGAGACGTCACAAAGGAGCCATGTAGAAGCCCCGGGCTTTCCAAACAGTCTCAGGGGCCTGCCTGTTGCTTCACTCGGGAGCATGCGTGCCCTGTAACCCACACCGAGGGGTTCTGCATGGTGCTGAGGCTGGGAAGATTTTGCTGGAGCCATCGCAAGGCAGAATCTCTCCATGGGGAGAAGGCTGAGGTGTATTAAAAACATAAATCTTCCGTGTCCTGGTGGGGGTCAAGTCATCCCAGTCCTGCACAAGGCGCCACTGCCCACCTGCCCTGCACTGCCCCGTACAGCAGCCTCCCCATAGCCCTATGCGATCGCCCTGCCCCCCTTTTTTTGTGATTGCCCTGCCTGACATGGGATACAGGGTGTCCCCAAAGCACCCGGTGCGACCACACGCGTGGCTTGTGCCTGCAGCCAGCCGCCCGGCGTGCCCCAGAGCTGCTGCCAAGGGCCCCTGCCGAGGCCCACCTGACATTTTATTCCGCGCCAGGAGTGTGGGTGTTCGGAGTCTCCATTTTCTCCAGCACTTTCCGAAAGGAGTCTCCACTCACGCTAGTACTGTGTATTTATTTCACTTTGCTCTCAGCCTGACGGCAGGGTGGAGGTGGGCATATTTTAGCCATTTCTTGTCAGAACTACTTTCAGAAGCCGCTAACGGGCTGTGCAGTGACCCCCGTTACCGGCTGTGTGCCGTGGTGCGGGCCTGCCATCTTGTGGGCCCGGCCTTCCTTGCAGGGCCCTCGCTGCAAGCTTCACGGCTCAGAGCACAATGCCGTGTGCACACACAGTGTAGTTTGTTTCTTCTTCTTCTTTTTTTTTTTTTTTATAAGTTTTCCAAAGCAGTTTTAAAATTTGAAAGGTATTTTACGAATATGAGTGGGAGAAAGCCTGAGGCACTGCCCTGGGGCACACAGCCCATTGTATCATGACTGACTGCAGAACAAGTGGACATTTTCACAGCCCCAGTAGCTGCAAATTTTGTGGGGGTCATGGACTGCCCAGATGTCTCCTTTCATTGTCCTGAGGACAGGTATCTCATTATATCTTTGCCAATCTAGACTGTTATAGCCCCAGCTCACTAATTTTTTATGATACCAGCATATGCACGCTCTGGAGAAGACGAGCAAAAGAGAACAGGGAATGAGTGCTACTGAACCGAACAAATAATGAGCATGATTTACGTGAAATTGCCTGCTTGGTACTGTTGGAACACCACAGTGAAGAGAGAGCATTGCTCATGCTTGTATGTTGGCATGGGAAAGGCTGAGAGAAAAAAATTCTCTCCCCCGTGGCAAGAGGAGAGATCCCAACGCACGGTGGAGCTAGATGATGGCATATGATGCGCCCAAGTACAAAGGTAGTCCTACAAAACAGGATTAGGGACTAGCTTTCTCTTCTCAGAATCAGCCTTTTCGTGCTTATTTACTGCTTATCCTGTCTTAGCCCAGGTTCTCCATTTTGCCTAGATTATGGAACAGTGGTGCCTCAAGTCACTTAAAATAGAGCATTGAACTTGTCTGTTGCCACTGATGGTGAATGCACCAAAGTTAGACGAGAGGCAGCTGCAAAACCTGATGGCACGTCTAGCCTCTCTCTTCATCAGGAGCACCTCGGCCCAAGTGAAACGGTGAAATCTTCCCAAGAGCCATAGCATAGCAGAGCTTTGTGCATTCCACCTTGCATGACCATGGGAGAGCTGTGGAGTGAAGGCAATGGGAAGAGGGGAGCTTGTGTCTGGTTTTAAGCCAAGAAATGGGAAACTACTGAAACCCTCTTGCCCTTGCTTTTAGCCTCTGCTTACCCTGTTATATGCAAGACATGTGAATTCAATCATCTTCCTATTTAAGAGAGGTACTCAAGTACCTGTCTTTGAGGTACTAGATATAAGGAAGAAATTTTTTAACAATGAGGTTGGTGAAACACTGGCACAGGTTGCCAAGGGAGGTGGTAGATGCCCCATCCCTGGAAACATTCAAGGCCAGGTTGCATGGGGCTCTGAGCAGC
The DNA here is from genome assembly GCA_009806455.1 of Tetrax tetrax. NCBI lineage: Eukaryota > Metazoa > Chordata > Aves > Otidiformes > Otididae > Tetrax > Tetrax tetrax. The sequence continues at coordinate 385,420 of WHYT01016801.1, forward strand.
CTTATCTAGTCAGGGATGTCCCTGCTCCTTGCAAGGGGGTTGGACTGGATGGCCTTTAAAGGTCCCTTCCAACCCAAACCATTCTATGATTCTAAGTACACTGGAGGATTTCGCCCCAAGGGCTGAGGCTTTTGCAGCTGATTTCTCACTTGGGACATAGGCAAGAGTGTGTGGCATTAACAGCTCAATGGCTTCAGCTCCAAGTGAGCTGGCAAAGGAGGTCTCAGCTCAGAAAGCTTTTCTGTTTTCTTTCCAGCTGTAGCAGTTGGTCAGAGAAACAAGTGGTTTACCAGTTGGTCATGCTCTCCTTGCAAACCTTGTTTGTCTTCCACACGTAAGCTTGCTTTTAACAGCCTTTGATGTGTTGTCGCCTTCTCATTTTGGAGAACTTTAAGTTAAGTAAACCCTGGACCAAACAGAGGAGGAACGCAGGGCTGCCTGGATGCTAAACTGCAGTGATGGATGCTTAAACAAGAGGCAGCTGGCTACTGAGCCTTTGAGTTTCACAGAAGCAACAAATGAGGCGGAGGAGTGGCACTGAGGGAAGAGGGACAGAGGGTCTCTGAGCAGCACCCTACAGCCGACCAAGGGCAAGCAAAGAGTTGGCAGGTGGGTCTCCATTCGATGAGGGGACACTAGTTCTCAGGCTGAACAGGAAAAGGCAATCTGTCAAGGACAAGGGCACAGCTTTGTAATGGTACAGGGGACCCCTGGAAAGACCGTAAAATGAGAGCAATCAATTAACAAGCTGCTGTGGCTTCAGGAAAGCCATTATAGACATACTAGTGTAATGAGCACATCTGATGCACAGAAGCCATTTAACCTTCAGCCTTATGCCTTATAAAGTACCTCTGGGGCACTGGGTAAGGCTGTTAATTATTAGGGTCAGCCTTAGCAGACAGAGGTGTCCTCAAGTATGGGTTGCTGTAATACACTCAGATAATTTCTCCATTATGTCAATAACTAATTTCTTAAATTGTTCAAGAATTGACAGATTGGCGTCCATTAACCAAGCCTTAAGTCATGGCTGTGGGAGCAGTTAGAGGCCACAAGGACTGCAAAACCCATTCACAGGTCCTTGAGTACATTGTATACACACACACACACACACACACATACGCGCTACTGTAACAGCTTGGTGCTAGGCATTAGTAAAACAGATAACCAATGCATCTGAAAAGCCTAAGCAGACAATGACAGACTCTGGCTTGAGCAGATGTTCTGATGCTTGAACACAGTTCTCAGGTGCTCTGAGAGCAGAGGATGAAGTCAGTTTGACTTTAAAAAAACTGTATATTGAAAAACTGTAAATTAGCAGGATGACAATCAGACCAAAATGCCAATTACATTTACTACCAAAAGTGCTTTTTTTTTTTTTTTTCTGAAAAAATATTCCATGTAGCAAACATTTCATGGATTTGATAAGCCATGACTTGTTACATTGTTCACCCTTACGCTGCAAGACAAATCTCATTGCTCTTGTTAATACAGGCCGTGTAATTTTTCGTACTTAAATGCAAATATTTTTCCCAAGCACAGCCTAGGAAGAGCCGGTATATTTGGAGTATAGGTGAGTAGGAAAATTCCATTGATTCACGAAAAGGTTTTGTTGTTTTGTCTCAAAGCCAAGCACGACTGGAAAAGCAACTGTCCTAAGCGGAGCTGTTGTACAGGGGCACAGTGCCGAAGGCTTTGCTGCCCAAGCTGGCACACGGGCTGCCTGCAATTTGTGGAGGAGAGGGGAAATGGCCGTGTTACTGTGTCAGAGCATTAGATGTGTCTGAGCTTACCTGCCTGAGCCTCCTCTGGCTGACTGCCTGTGTTGAATCAGAGGAGGCCAAGGAGAGACGGGAGAGACGAGGAAACGAAACAATGATGGTAATAAAGCCTAATAATACTAACAGTCCTTCAGGGGATCGGTGGGGAGCAAGGTACTGGAATAACTGCTGCCAGCCTTCTGCCAGAAGGGTGACAGAAAGATATTAACCCCTCCCCAGCATAGATGAAAGGACCAGGGAGTGGGAGTGTGGAAAGAGGGAAGAGCAGCCTCTTTAGGAGAGACTGGAGTTGCATGTGCAACCAGAGCCAGGGACCGATGGGCTGCAGTGGGGGTTCCAGGGGCTTGACCACGGTGCTATAGAGGTAGTGGGGGGAAGCCCTGAGCGCTGAGACCTCCCGCAGGCGTAGCCCTTTCTCCCGGTTTGCAGCAGGCTTTCGGCTGTACCGCCAGCTGTTCTGCACCAAAGGGTCCAGAACACGTCATCTTCACCTGTCCATCGCAGGCTGTTTGGAGGGGAAGGGGCTGGGAGGCAATGCATTCAAAGAGAGCAGCCCTGTTTTGTGTCAACACAGGGAGTGGGCGCATGGGGGACAAAATGAGGGTGCCAGCCACGCCAGGCAGAGGGAGGTGAATGTGGCAGCAGCCCTTATCTGCTGAGCTTGTACCCTGGGAGAGATGGCGAAGCCGGGGTGGGGAGGGACATTGCTCTTCCACCTGGAAGGATGTCTGGCTTCTTTTCTTTTCCCCACAGACATCCTTTATTAGACTGGCTGCTCCACCTCTCCCCACAAACCTCATCTTAACTGTGTCCTTAGACTGCCATGGCCGCAGCATCACCGCTGCAGCACCACTGCCCTACCTGTGAGCAGGGGGCAAGCGTCCGCTGGAGAGGCCGTGGGGGGAGAGCGAGCCCAGGTGCACCACATGCCAGAGCCATCTTCCCACTGAAACTGGCCAGGCGGCTGTGACTGAAATTTAATTTGCCTGGTGCGTTCAGTGGATATTTTAATCAGCATTTCCTACAATCTACTTGGCAAAGAGGCTCAACTGGCAGCTGCCTGACTGAATGGGCTTTGCACCCAGTCTAACCTTCTCCATTTGCAATTTCCAGTGCTGGAAAACCTCTCTGTCTCGCTCTCAGAAGTTTCTATAGCAATCACAGCCGACCTAGCGAAGCATTGAAAATGGCATCCCATTCAGATTGTAATTTTGCCGGACAGTAATTGCTCTTCTCTCCATTGGCCCCTGAAATGTTACTTTTTGGGAGATATCAACCACAACTGGAGGAGACTGGTCCTCTGCCTGTGTTTTCAAGAAACTTCGCCTCCCCCACCCCAAGTAACTTTGCTAGCGATTTGCAGCGTGTTTGAGCCTTGACTAACAGGGAAGGGAAGCGTTGCTGGGCACACGGTACCTCAGCTACAGGAAAGACTTGATGTGAGCAATGCTCTTAACAAGCCTGCAGGAGAAAACCTCGCTGCCCAACATGTCGTGGCCTGAACATTATCCATCACCGTAGACAGAAAAAGTTACACAAGTGTGTTTGGCTTTACTAATTGTAAAAGACCGGAGGATACAAAGAAAGCTTTTTCTTCATGTCATTGAGCTCACTTTTCCTGGTTCAGTTAACTTCAGCTTAAACAATCACTTGATCTTTTGTTCCGTGCTTCATCTTTCAGCAGCTGTGATCGCTCTTAATTACTGTGACACTGAAGAACTGCACGCTAAAAATATATTAAGTAACAGAATGAAAGATTTTGCTTCTTGCAAGAAGAGGATGTGGTGGCATTATACCTCAGCTTGTGAAGGAATCAATCAGCCATTTCTCAAGCTCTTCTAATAATCTTTCCCTTATACTTTTATGGCTTTTGTTGCCTGCTGGAAAAATTAGCTTAAAGCTGAGTAAGGGGAACTGTGGATAAGTGTTTGCAGTTTGGCTTTGGACAGACACAGTGTGATTGCACTCAAAGAATTTGAAGTCTTTGCACTGGCAGCAGTACTTGAATCTGGGAATATAGGATTCACATTGGAAAAGAGTGGATTTTTATAATGATTTAAATGAACAATTTCAGCTAGAGAGTGGATTAACAGAGCCAACTAAACCCTTCACCCTGACAAAGAACTGGCGGGAGGACTATAGAAACTCATCCAAAATTTTACCAACATGAATGCAGAGTAATAGGTCAGCGAGAAGCATTTCTGTATTTTAATGGTGCTCTTAGAATTCAATTCAATTTAAAACAAAAGTTGTTTTACAAATACATGGAGAATGCAGAAGGCTGGAGAGGGAGCAAGTGGCCTGCATCCTCCATCTGCTCCATCCTCCCTCTACTCTTCCGAAAGGGACTGCCACTGCAAGCTCCTCTTCTCAGCAGATAGAAAGGTAAATGCAGGCACTGCCTCAGCCCACGGGTCAGAAATGTCTCCCGTCCTGCAGGGGCATGGATGCACCCTCAGACCCCACACCCCATATTTCACATGTGCCAGAGCATCAGGAAACTCCAAGCCCAGGGGCCTTGGGGAAGCTGAGCCCCCGCAGACCTGTGCTCTGACCTCAGAAATGAGGTCGTAGAACAAGAGAAGAAAGATGAAGTATCCCAAGATGAGCAGCGCTCTTCTGTGACAAGAGATGGACACGTTGGAGATTGCTCATCTCCGAGAGGAAATGGATCGGGGGAAACAAGAGAAACATACATTGGGCAAACAGAGCTGCAAAGGCAGATTGGCTGCATCTGTTCCCAAAGTATCTTGGAAGAGTCAGCAAAACACGCAAGGGTCTTTCTTTTGAGCAAAATTTCTAATCAGACCCTGACGGCTGACCGCTGCAGGATGCTGGAGGCAAAAAAAAAAAAAAAGGGAACTTAAATCAGTCTGGAGAAGGATCCAATGTTTACATGATTAACTTTTGGCAAGGATGCAGCCTCCTGTTTCACAAACCTGTGTGAATCTCTAGTGGGATATTAGGAAGTTTTCTGTATGCTCTTCTCAAACATTGGAGAACTGCTACAAGAAAGATACTGGAGCAAGTTGGTCACAGCTTGATATTCAATACGACGATCTCTCTCTTTGGAAGAAATGAGGAGGTTGAATGTTTCCAGTGGAAGGTATAGAAATAGCCTCAAAATTTAACTCCTCCTAAAAAATTTTACACCACTGGTTTCTGAAGTCTGAATGTAAAACACCGCTGGCTGGCTGTCAGCAAGAACTGTCTGACTATCCGCTGCTAGCATCCACGGGGAAGTGTCATGCTGCGGCCTCGCTCTCCCATTCTCAACAAAAATAGCTGCTGCATGAGGGCACCTGCACCGGGGTTCTCCAGTCACCTTCAGACCCTCCCCACCCATCAGTTCAAGGACTTCTCTGCCTGCCTAAATGTTAACTAACTGCTTCCCAGGGGGAATTTTCCAGGCTGCGTAAAACCTGTTACAACTAACTGCACAACTAATTGGCCAACAGCAAAAGCAGATCTTGAACATTAAGAATCTCAAATGAACAGAAAAAAAAAGAGCACTTTGATTGTGGTTTGCACTCAGCTGGAGTGCTCCACCCTCAAGTTACTAGAGAAAAGAGTCAGAGAAGTGTAAAAGAGGTTCCGAAAACAAAAATTAAGGCTGCTGGCAGCAGTAACCGAGAAGGACAAGTCTGAACTTCCTCTGGAGGAGGACCTTGCTGAGAAGCCCTGCGTACATCTACCAAAAGCTGAGCCATGTCTGTGGTGCTACGACTCATCCAGGCAACAACTGCCCAGAACCTGCCAGTGCTGCCAGTCTGGGGTTGCCCCCTGGATACAAAGATTAAAAAAAAAAATTTCACCAAGTAACTAACAGAAGGCCCATCTATTCACAAAAACATACTTAAAAATAGTGTGAGTAGTAAGTGAAATATTTATAAAACTTGTATTTATTAATTTTTATTTATTACAACATAAATTATTCTCAAATAACAGAAGGATTTAACAGTGTTTGGCTTGTTACATATTAAACTCAAAATTATATACTTAAAAAAAAATCTCTATATATAATACAAGGAAAATCCCAACAGAACTTACAAAGCCACTGCAGTTCACAAGTACATGAACAAAGGTTGTAATGAATCATATAGAAAAATTGTCATTACAAGTAGAAGAAAAATTACATGAATTCATTGGGATTTTAATCAGAAACCCCTGGATTCATTTCCTTTAAAATAGATGCATTATAAAAAAACCCCCAAAGCATCACTACAAAGAGGCACGTGGTGTTTAGTTGATGGCATTAATTCTGTAACCCAAACAAGGAAACTAATCTACTTTGAGTAGTTAAATTATTTTTTGCACTATTTACATACTTTACTGAAGTACTTTCATCCCAGAGCCTCAGCAAGCATCTTAGAATATTAATGAGTGAAGCCTGGCAGCACTCCAATGTCAGCAAATAAGAAAGTAACATCATTCCCATTTTAGCAATAGGGAAACTGAGGCATTAGGATTATTCAAATCCAGGTAACTGGAGAAAGAAAACGCCTGGATCTTGATCCCTTAGATAGGTCTTGATGGAGAGACTAGCTTTCCTCCCTGTTAGATGGCTGGTGACCGTCCTGAGCACTGTTTGAAACCTGGTCAAGATTTTTCATGTTTAAATTGGTGCAAAATAGGTGACATCTATCCAGCTATAGTGTCATTATGATCACCTTTACTCAAAAAAAGCCATTAATGGTTTTCCTTTTCAGATCAAAAAGTGACACCACCGAAAAGTGCATCTTCAATCCCTCCAAAGACCTTTGGAAGGCTGGCTCATTATTCCCAAAATACTGCAATTGTTCCCTCAATCTGCGCAAAGGTAAATACAGAAACCCAGCAGCTTGAAAGACAGACTAGCATTATTTATTAAAAAATGTACATATGAGCTACTGCACAAGAATGTGAAATGAAAATACAGCTTAGAAGATAAAATGTCTATAGGGACGGAGCAACTACGCTCACAGAAGCTGCAATTTAAATTTTCGGGCATTGGGAACATTCCTCCATCAATCAAGTATTTGAAATAAGTTAGCTGAGAGATCCTCAGGCAGGACATGGCCTTTATAAACCAACAAGAAAGGTTTCACATGGTCCATAATCACAAGGATTTTACTTCCTGTGACAGCAAAATATCATACCGCATCAGTAAGGTTACTCGAAAAAACCTTTAAAAATAACTTGGCAATAATGTTTGCTGAATGACTAAAAGGGAAATAAAAACATGTTGCAGGTCTGAGATGACGTGAATTTGCCAAGTTAAGAAAAACCTAACAAGCCAATACTCGACCTTAGGATCCAGCATAAATCCAGCAATTTTAAGGCCATTAAGGAGTATGCATAATTTATTCACAGGCATCTCACGGTTCACATTTTGGCAACTAACACATCTTACTGTGGGCATAAGAAGTCACAGATTGCTGCTGTGTCACAGCAGTGGGGACCAGGCCAGGCAGCGGGGGACGGGGGAACAGGACTCCTGGGAGCATAGGTGACCCAGTGCAGGACGTACCCAGTGTTGTCCGTTGTGCCTCAATGCCAGATTCTGGCCAGCACCAGTTGCCTGGAAGTTGTTTGGCCTCAGGAGAAGCCTCCCCCAAATTCGCTATTAGAAAGAGATTATGTATGCTACAGCATTATTAGCAGCATTGAAAAATAAACACGTAGGGCCTCACTTTCTTCAGGGAAGTGGACAAACATAAATATGCTGCTTCTGTGGTGACTGTGGGGATCTCTGCCCCGGCATCTGGCCTGGCTGACAAATTGGTCCCATCAATCTCTCCTTGTGGTCCTGACCTAAAAGTGCCCATCCACACTTCGCAGTGCAACCACAAATACTGCACAGTGATTTAAGTACCTTTTCTTGCTTATAGCCTCTTTCAGCCCCCAAACCCTTCTGGAACATTCCCCATTTTTTTCTCATTGATTACTGCGGGCGCCCACCAATGACTGCCAAGAGATGGCTTCCTTGCTGGCCAAGGAAAGACTGCACTGTAGTTTTATTTAGGAATATGCCCTGGAAGCAGCGCTGGCTCAGGAAGCTTTTGGGAACTTCCCTCCTGTGGTTTGACAGAGCTCACCTGCATCCCAGGAGGCTTTTAGTGATACCTGAGTCCCACCGCATTTAGGAGCTTCCAAAAACCTGGGGTATCTGGGTTTGGGATGGGTCTCAGATTGCAGAAAAGCCTCAAATACCGGTAGGCAAAGCACATCTGCCCAGGGAGCTCCAGGGAGCCCCAGGTTAAATGACGTTGGTCATCACCCACGCAGACTGCGAAGAAACGCTTCACTTCCCTGGCCCGAGACAGCCTCCGTGGGAATGCAGAACCTGCCAGAACCTCCTCTCTCACACATCCCAACCATCTCACCTGTGTTCTGAAAGATTATGCATTTCCCCTGTACCACATGATGGAGGAGGACATACAGGCTAAATATAGAAACCGTTTTTAAAATAATGTAAATAAATATCCAGATGCAAGATGCTTTAGGGTATCTGGCACCACCTCCCACTTTCCCACAATACATTCTTCAGGAGAGTTCTCAGTGCAGGCCCAGGCTGATGAGTACAGACTGCCATGTATAAATACAGAACCACACACACTTAAATTAGATATATTAGTTATATCTATATTTATATATATGTATAAATAAGTATACATATGTGTGTATATAAACAGACACATACACATGAATCTCAATAGCCCCTCTGTTGAGAAACCTAATAAAAATCTCTGAAAATATCCAATTATTTGGATATTCTTAAGTATAAGCAATGTATTATGATTGGGTTTTTCATAAATATGCAATAAAATTCTCAATGGTAGTCACCCTTGTGGGAGTAACAACATAGTTGCATAAGTTGTAAACTATAAATATAGGCTTTAAAAATTCTTTGAGGAACAGGTATAGCCAGTATAGGTAACTTTCAGGGCAAACAGAAGTGATCAGAACAGAAAACCAGACTTGAGCACATGGCTCCATCTGTATTGCCATAACACGTGCAAGTGCACAGCACCTCTCCAGTCCTCCCTGTTCCCCAGAAATCCCTCTTAAAAGCTTTCTGTAATTGTGATGGAGGTTACAATTGAAGCAATGTAATCAGGCTTAACAAAGGCAGAGAAGAATATTTTTGATAATAGATACAGTACAAGAAAAGGGTCATGTTACAAAACCCAAGAAAACCTCTCAAATTTGGGGACAGTGAGTCTCCTCACTGTCTCCTCCCTAAGAAATAAGGGCAATCTTTTCAGTCCATTTGCATATTTTTCCCAATTCAGAGTTTCTAAAAAATGCTCTTAAAATGCCTTTTTATAAAAATACACTGTAAGCCAATATGCACAATACCATATTTTGTTTCAGCTAGATTAAAACCAAGAATGACACAATGTCATTTTTAACTAAAAGACCGTTTCCAGCCACAAACACGAGGATGTGTGATACGTTTTGGGGAACCAGTTAATATCCCATCTTTTCCACAAAACACATTCCTATTGTAACACGATGAATTGCCCCAGCAGGACTCTGTACCCCTCTCCCCAGATCAGAGCAGGTGTGCGAGCAGCAATGGAAGATTTGGTGTAGATGAAGCCTGAGAAAATTCAGGGTCGAGGTATGTCACTGGTGTAGAGGCAGCACATCCAGGCTTGCAAGAATTGCAAAATTGAGGAAGAGTATTAACTTGCACTTACATGTTACTCTATACCCTGTATTATCATAGTTTCCTTTACCGTACATGATCCTTAGATCTTCATCCTGTACAGTTTCAAGTGCCTTCACGCTCCTCCTCAGGCTTCTCTCTTGGTTCAGTTTTCAATGAACCAGACGGAGTAACAGTCTGATTACAAGAAAATCCTAAGAGCCTGAAAGCCAGCAGAAAACAGGAAAAAAAACCCAGCCCAGATTACACTACAGAGGAGTTCCAGGGCTCTAAGCAGGGAGCTATACAGTATCAGGAGGCTCATAAAGAAAGCATTTGATTTTTCTTTTGTGCAAACTGCATTGTACATGACAGAAGCAGTGTATAAACTATGAAGTGCCCTCTTTGTGTGACATTGTAAACCTACTGTTGAACGCTCCATGGGCCATTAACTTTGTCTCTGACCAATTCTCCAGAAAAATTCTAATCCCGTTAAACTTCCTGAACATCCAAGTTATGTTTTACAGAAAAGAAAATGACAGCAAAATTTCATATGTCCACCCACTGCTGGTAAAGAAAAATAACCAAGTCCTCATGTCTTAAGCACAAAAACACACTGATGAAAGAAAACATGGTCCAGGTGATAAAGTGCAATTATTATTTCAGTTGTGCTAAAAAGCTTTCCAATTCTGTAGTTTTACTTCTTGGTCATTTTATTCAACTTTTCATTATAATGCTTTTTTGCTTCTGTCCCCATCTTTCCAGTACTGTTCAGTTTGCATTTCTGTAAGCCGTGAGACAGTACGCTGAAAGGCAAAGATTTCCTCTTCTCCTGTAAACATGGAGAGTCCTTTGGCAGATTCCTACATTAATACACAAAAACAGTACCACGAAATTGTGAGAGACATAGCTGTACTGAAGCTCATCCTAGCTACCTCCTAAGGTTGAGTGCTTTACAGGCTTGGACAATACAAGATAGTAGCATGGCAAGGCAAAAAAAAATTAATTTCCAGAAATTAAAGAAAAGCACCTATTTCAGCTGGATAACCCTCTGAAGGAACACAGCAAAGCAATAATTTGGATTTAAAACAACATGATGACATGCTAACCATCTATTTTCACTTGCCTGTTGACTAATTGTATACTAATTTAGACAAATAATTTAAAAATTCATTAACAATAACTAAGTAATAGAGAAAATGGGAAACAGAATAAGCAGCATGCAAAATAGTACTGATGGTGAGGATTTGTGAGGCAGCCCTGTATAGTCTACAGAGATAGACTATCTTTTATTTCTGTATTTCAAATGTAGGAGCTAAACTTAAATCAGTATTTTCATACATGGTTAAACAGATATAATGATCAACAATCAAACTGACCCCAAAACTTATGCAAAATAGTTCTATATATTGTGACATTTTCTTTGGCTATAAGTAAATAACATAATATGCAATTATGAGAGTGACAGAGACACTGCAGAAAAAGCAGCAAATCACTAGTTAAATGTTTCCTAAAATGCTGCTTTAATTATAAGACCAAAACCAGTTTTGTTACAAAAGGGAGAGGATGTTAATATCATGTACCTGGCTCAAGTCCAAATCATCCATCAACACTCTGTTGTCCTCTAGCTCACCATTGTCATGTTCTACCAGGAACAAGCTTTGGAGAGGAGTCACTGCAGAACAGATAATACGCACCTGCGAGAAGGGAAACAGGCAACAATACCATCACTTGGGCTTTACAAAAAAGAGATAAAATAGACGTTTTATGAAAAGCAAACTTCAAATTACGACCTTGGTTTTTTTCAAGGTATTTTCCCTTTCTCTTATTAGCACTGCTGTTAACAGCTTTACCTGACTTAGTCCTTTGGAAAATTAACCTTACAGGATCTTTTTCTCAATAACAACTCATGTAACTTTTACTTACAGAACAGCCTAACTGCTATTAAATGCTCAGAATATCTGCTATACAGGCAATGAGGTCACAATCAAGTTTACTTTCTGAAAAAACAGCTATAAAGTATTAATAACCAATGTTTGTTTTCCCCTTATAGTTAGATTTCTCTGCGTAGGCAAGTGCACTGCACTCTTATTCCCATCTAAAGAATGTTTAAATTCTAAATTTCCCAGAACACTGAGTTGAGCCACTCTTGCTTTCACCTATGCTACTCAAATGCACATTATTTGCTAATAACAATAACCATGCTGTTTTCACGTCTGCTGGCAGGAGATACAATGTGGTGCGAGATACAGGATCTCTGGGGGGCTGCAGTGAAGGCAGATTGGAATATTATTACAGAAGGAGACACTTATTGAGAGCATGCAGGCAAAATGTCTGCATCGTGGACAGGTCTCCACAAACATGCTCTCTCAGAATTTTTTTTCCAAACAACTACTTGTGACAGGAGTTTAACACTTGTGTTTTTCCTATGCAAGAAGTAATAGAAAGTGGCTGTTTGCTTACAGTGCTTAATGACAGCACATAGATAGAGCAGATCTTACCCTCTCCTATTTCTAACACACTATTATTAATTTATAAATATTAGCATATCCTCTTAGAAACTGTCCATAGGATCTGGCTGACTTAAATGAGACTACTCATATGCTTAGTTCAATACCTTGCTGAATCAGTGCCTTTCTGATCATCTCACCAGGACATTCTTGAAAAAAAATCTCAATCGATATTTCCTGATTGCATAAATATTTAAGTGTCTGCATATATAATCACACATAAGATAGGGTTTCATATCTTGTATTACTCTTAAAAAATAATCTTAAACATGAACTTTCCTTTGTTTTACTAGTGCTGATTTTGCTTCCATGATTGAAACCTCTGTAAATCCACATGAAGTGCTGCATTTATCATTACTATTCCATTAGCAGTTCTGCAACCTAATGTAAAGCCTACAGTGATTGTTTCCTTTAGACTCAATAATGTAACTATACTATTAACTCCTCAGTACTCTGTTCAGGAAGGCACTGATTCCTGACCAACTGCCCGTACGGATTAAAATTTTAAAAATTTAAATTTACTTCAGCGCAGTTGGCAGCACAATCTTTCATTATTACAATGATGACATGGCTTCTGTGGTTTTCCTGGATTAGGAAAGAAATAACATCCCTATTCAAGAAAAGCAAATAAGCTCAGGCTTATATTTACAGTAAAGCATAATACTCACAGAAATAAAAAAAAATAAATGCCTGCTTATTTGCTTTTATTGTGATAGGGCCTTTTTTGTGAAGCTGGAATGGTATTTCTTTGCAGAGCTAGATCATTCTGCTTATGTTTTCCAAATCATTACTACAGAAAGTCTTACCTCAAACCAACTGTAACAGCCAGGTTTTAGTGCACCAAATGTTATTCCTATACATACAGGAAAGGCTTGGTTCTCACCTTATGCTCATAAAAGGTATCAATAAGAGTAATGAAACGACGAGCTTGTGTCCTTTTTGCCATTGTAAGAAGCGGTATGTCACGAACAAAGACTGTGTCAAAATGCTTTGATATTTCCAAATAGTCACTGGCCCCAAGAGGCTGAAACAAAACAAACCATAAGAAATGGAAACTCAATATAGAATGATACATAAACACTGTATCTTGAAATACTACAATTACAGAGAGGGTGTAAAGTCTTGACCATACTCTTATTTTTGTTTCTTCATATCTTGCTTCAGGAATGCTTGTTTGCCCTTACTGACGTAGGTATATACAGATGCTCATTCAAACCGTTGATTTTACCTGAACAGCGTTCGATAGTTAAAACGTGGCTCTTTTGCATCCTGACAATGTTATGATCTCTCTGACGACCTCAAACAAAATAATCACTATAAACCATAATCCATAGAAGAAAAGAAAAAACATGGTTAAGCTATGAAGTCAATCTAAAGCACAAATAATCTGAACAGCTATTAGGATGCTTTCCAGCAGCAAATTTTTAAAATGCAAATGCATAGGCTAGTTACTAAATCATAGGTAGACCTGCATTTAGTTCACCCAAGACTAACCTAGATTGAATAAAAATCCTATGTTCTAAGTACTGAAAGCAACAGAAAACAGACAAAAATACAATTTTGTAGCAGTTCCTTTGTTCATAGTTGCACCTGTAATGATGAAATAAAAATCTATAATAAGAACTTATTAGTTTCTATCAGTTTCTCTAAACCATCAACAGAAGATATGTACAAATAGTAGCAGCTCATTCAAGGGCATATTCAACTACACTAATTTAAAATTACTTTTTCATTACATGGAAGGTAATTTTCCCTGCAAGATCTACCCTATTAGCACCGCAGGCACAAGATCTACCCTATTAGTACTGCAGGCAGTTATTTATCGTGAGTTATTAAGTCATTGTATTTAGGAGAAACACTTCATACTCCTGAAACTCATCCCATCAGTTCTACTTGTGCGAGTACTTCAGTATCCTGGACACAACTACTCCATAGAGCAAGACCAGCAGCATTTTGCAGGATAATGTCACAACTCCCTTCCCAGCTAATGAAATGTGCTGTACCAACAACGAAATGTGCTATAACCAACAATGGTTATAAATGTTTATAACCATTTATAACATGGTTATAAAGCACTGCAAGACTGCTAATATTTTAAAAACAGGAAATAAAAAATATTTTCTCTAACTGAAATCACTAGACAAATTTGCCATAGGCCAAACATGTTAACTAACCACTTAACCAGAACCCTTCTGCAAGAAGTTATTTTCAGCAATTATTAATGACTGTCCATGACCAGGACTTTTGGTTTTACTAAGCCACAAGAGTGAAAAACCCATAGAAATGGTCTATACGTAAACACAGGAGAGTGAAGCCCTGATGGCATTCCAAAAATTCTTCTGAAAATTAGTGGGAATAAGATACAGCTTCTCACCAGCTAACCCCCAGGTAGGTATTAAAGTCTCTGACTTTGTCAGTTCTCCCATTTGCAGTCTCATGGATCACCCTGCTTCCCCACTCACAACCACACAACTTCCCTGTGGCACCTATGGAAAAGAATTATTACAAAACTTTCAAGTGTTTTTAGCAGTGTTTAAGAGCAGTATATACTATATCCTCTCCTCAAAGTTATATATACTCTTTATCTTCTCCCTCCATTTCAGTTTTCCCACCACTATTTCTTAACCAGAAACCAAGAAACTAATAATCATGAGGGCCACCGGCAACAGCTTCACGCATCACCTCTGAAAAGATCTCACCTGAACAAAGAGTAGCTGAACTTGAAAAGTTTTGATGAAATAAAGCATGAAAAGGTTAAAGAAAGTGAAAGGAACTGGTGGATGGAAACATTACAGAGCTTGCCCACTGCATACCTCACCATCAGACACAAGTAATAGCCAGCTGCACAAGTCATATCAAGTGCAAAATAAAACAATGGAAGCACTAAAAAGCAACACATACTAGGATGCTGCTGGAGATTTTAAGATTGGTGGTAAGCAAACAGTTTAGGTAACAGTAATTTTTATGGCATGCTTAGGACTGAAGTACTGTTAAGTACAGAGAAGATAAAGTATGCCTGTGCACTAAGAACCTGAAAGGGGACATCAGCAGTGATCTAATTGCATGTGAGAAAAGAAATAATTTCGTATGTCTTTCTTTAGGTAAGAAATTGCAGACATCATTGCTGAATATTCAGGTTCATTCTTTTATCACATGAAGAGCCTAAACACTCTTCTGCCAAAGCCCAAAACCCTGAGGATTTATTCTGTCTTGCCCCAATGCGATATATTTTCTCACTCGAACCATATGAATACAGCCTCCTCATTTCAAATACAAAGTATCAAATATTAAAGGCTGATTCCTAAAATAAATAAATAAAATTTAAAAGCTTGGAACTTTAGCAAAATCTGCAAACTGAAGCACCCAACTGCCGAGCTATGCATCTAAGAACTTGGTGGGCACCTTGGTGGATATCCAGATATGGAAATGAAAAACCTGGGGAGTCGGAGGGAGGAAACAGGTGGAGGAAAAAAACCAGGGCTAATGCATTTCAAATATGAAGAAAGGAATATGGAATACTTCTTTTGCTTTTTATACAGACATAAACCCACAGTTCATAGAGGGTTACAATATGCATCTTTATCACAGCCAAACAAGAATTCAATCTACTTCAGCAGTGCAAAAAGCAGGCAATTCAAAAATTCCTCTAATTAAGGACATAAAAGGCAGATCATTTTGAGTTGTTTAACAAGAATTTCTGAAACATCTACTCCAGCACTAAGTGATAATATCCTGTAAATGTTGGCAGAAATGTCTCTCTGGAGACTCCAAAATCTTATGATCAGAAAGATCTGAGCCTAGCAGCCATGAGTAAGTTTGTACCTCCCTTCCAAGACTGTCTGGTGAGACACAACTGAAACTCCACGTCAGCCAGTCTGTTGTTATACATGGCTCAGCAGGCATCAGCTGTAGTTCTTTGCATAGAAAACTTCTCAAACCCTCTCCTTTTAGGGTTAGGAGGACATAACCTTGGAGATGAAGACAAAGCTTTTAATCTTGTTCTCAACATGACTTACCCTCATATTGGACAAGTCCTTTAATTTCTTTCTGCCTTAGTCTACTTACTGTAAAAAGAAGGAACAACCAGCAAATTTTCAAATGCTCCGGGGACAGTTTAAAGCCCTTTTTGTATTCTTCTAACCTTGGTACTGGCCCACTTTCCATGCTGCCTGCAACTGCTTTGAAGCTTTTCTAACTCACCAGCTACACTCAAAATGCTCCAAGTGCAGGGGCACCCTGACAGCTTCCTAGGTCACACTCACTGGCCTGTTGCCCTTGCAAAACTGGCATGAGGCTGGCACGAGCACCCATGTACCAACTCTGTGCCACACAGGAAAGAAAGCCAGGGCAAATGGGTTCAAGGCCAGATTACACCACTGCTAGAGATTCTGGCTGTACAGTCCATTACAGAAACTCTACTGAGGAGCAGATTTCTGCTGTTTCAGCAGCCAGCAGCCCTCCCCTCGCCTTTACAGTATTGCCTGCGGGCCCTTTTTGCCTCACCTTGTAGCAAGTACTGGCTGGGTCCTGACTGCCAACGATACAGGCTTGGGACAAGATGACAAGACGACTGGCAAATGATTTTAGACACTTACCATTGTCCTCTGGATAACCCTCCAGGGCTGAAATTTATTTTGCAAACCTCATCCAGTCACAGAAAGTATTCCATTTTTGTCAGTAGCATACATGGAGGTATTACTTCCTCTGAAGTTGCTAATGAAGCTACAAATCCTCCTAATATTGACACATATATATTAAATCCTCTTATTAAAAGTTTAGCCTGGTTAATCTGGTCCTCTGAACAACATCCTAAAAATAACAGCTTGATTTGGTGTGTGTTTCTGGCACTGTCTGATCTTTTCTTATTTCATCAATTGATGAAACAAAAAAATTGATGTATTGATCAAAACTCAACTTCAGGACCATAACGCATTTATGTAACAATTGTCACTTACCATTTGTTACCAGTTCTTTCACATGCTGCAATGTTTTTGTTAAAAAGAAAACATTAAGAATATTTCTTACAGTATTATTGTTCCAGCATGTGCATACAAGGTAAAACTGTTGTAGATTTTTGTCATTAACTCTGATGCCAGGAATCAGTATTGTTTTATGGTCGGTATTTATTTTACGGTTGACAGAGTTCCTTGGGAGGCACTCTTGAAGGAATCCATGAAGGCTGGACATTCTTCAAGAAGGAAATCTTAAAAGGTGCAGGAGGAGTGTGCTCATGTGCTGAAAGACAGACTGTTGAGGAAGAAGACCAGCCTGGCTGAACAGAGAGCTTTGGCTGGAACTCAGAAAAAAAAAGAGTTTATGACCTTGGGAAGAAGATGCAGACAACTCAGGAGGGCTACAAGGATGTTGTGAGGTTATGCAGTGAGAAAATTAGAAAGGCCAAGGCCCAGCTAGAACTTAATCTGGCTGCTGTCATAAAAGATAATAAAAATGTTTCATTAGCAAAAAAAGGAGGGCTAAGGAGAATCTCCATCCTTTACTGGATGCCGGAGGGGGGGAGAAAGAGTGACAAAGAATGAGGAAAACGCTGACGTACTTAATGTCGTCTTTGCCTCAGTCTTTAACAGTAAGACCAGTTGTTCTCCAGGTACCCCGCCCCCAGAGCAGACTGAAGCCCCCATAATCCAAGGGGAAATGGTTAGCAACCTGCTACACTGCTTAGACACACACAAGGAGTCAGATGAGATCCACCCAAGGCTACTGAGGGAGCTGGCAGAAGTGCTCACCAAGCCACTTTCCGTCATCTACTGGCAGTCCTGGCCAACCGAGGAAGTGCCAGTTGACTGGAGGTTAGCAAACCTGACACCCATCTACAAGAAGGGCCAGCAGGAGGATCTGGGGAACTACAGGCCTGTCACCTGTCAATCTGATCTCAGTGTCACAGAAGCTTATGGAGCGATTCATCCTGAGTGCCATCACACGGCACATACAGGACAACCAGGGGACCAGGCCCAGCCAGCATGGGTTCATGAAAGGCAGGTCCTGCCTGCCTAACCTGATCTCCTTCTTTGACAAGGTGACCCGCTTAATGGATGAGAGAAAGGCTGTGGATGTTGTCTACCTGGACTTTAGTAAAGTGTTTGACACTGTTTCCTACAGAATTCTCCTGGAGAAAGTGGCTGCTCATGGCTTAGACAGGTGTACTCTGTGGGTAAAAAAATTGGCTGGATGGCCGAGCTCGAAGAGTTGTGGTGAACGGAGTCAAATTCAGTTGGTGGCCTCTCACAAATGGTGTTCCCCAAGGCTCAGTTTTGGGGCCAGTTCTGTTTAATGTCTTTATCAATGATCTGGATGAGGGGATTGAGTGCACTCTCAGTGAGTATGTGGACGACACCAAGTTGGGTGGGAGTGTTGATCTGCTTGAGGGTAGGAAGGCTCTACAGAGGGATCTGGACTGGCTGGATTGATGGGCCAATGCCAACTGTATGAGGTTCAACAAGGCCAAGTGCTGTATCTTGCACTTGTGTCACAACAACTCCATGCAATGCTATAGGCTTGGGGAAGAGCGGCTGGAAAGCTGCCCAGCAGAAAAGGACCAGGGGGTGTTGGTCAACAGACAGCTGAACATGAGCCAGCAGTGTGCCCAAGTGGCCAAAAGGACCAATAGCACCCTGGACTGTATCAGAAACAGTGTGGCCAGCAGAAGTAGGGATGTGATCGTCCTCCTTTACATGGCACCGGTATATCGTGTTCAGTTTTGGCCCCCTCACTACAAGAAAGACGTTGAGGAGCTGGATCACGTCCAGAAAGGGGCAACAAAGCTGCGGAAGGGTCTGGAGCACAAGTCCTGTGAGGACTGGCTGAGAGAACTGGAGTTGTTTAGTCTGGAGAAAAGGAGGCTGAGTGGAGACCCCATCACTCTCTACAACTACCGGAAAGGAGGTTGTAGCAAGGCAGGTGCTGATCTCTTCTCCCAAGTAACAAGCCATAGGACAAGAGGAAATGGTCTCAAGTTGCACCAGCGAAGGTTTAGATTGGATATTAGGAAAATTTTCTTTACTGAAAGAGTGGTCAAGCATTTGAGCAGGCTGCCCAGGGAGGTGGTGGAGTCACCATCCCTATAGATGCTTAAAAGACGTGCAGATGTGGTGCTTAGGGACATGGTTTAGTGGTGGACTTGGCAGTGCTGAGTTAATCGTTGGGCTTGATGATCTTAAAGGTCTTTTCCAACCTAAATGAATCCCCGATGCTATGACTGGCATCACACTAATGCAAAATGCATTAGCACTAACATGGGCTACCCTCCTGACAATGTGTTTACTGCACTTCAGCCTGCTTGACTGAGTTCTCGCCTTCATTTGTTTTTGTTTCTCTGCCTACTTAATGCATTTTCAGCTATCATCATCTCAGTTCAAGTAGGATGTTTATTATTTGGAGCTCTCTGTGGACTGTTTTAAGAGTTAGTCTTCTCCTGTTCCTATTATATATTCCATTTAATTAAAATATAAAGCATCCTTCTTTGTTGACTCATCAGTGACAAAGTAGCTCATCTTTTAGAGATTGTCTGAAGAATACAGAACACTTTACATATGTTAGAAAAAGATACTTCATCTCAAGAGAAAATTTATTTTTGTTTGTGTTGGAAGATATTCCAGGGCCTGTTCCAATAACATCCTGAAGAGTTGTGATTGACAATAACTACAATTTAGTGCAGACAATCCAACACTCCGAAACTTCCTAAAACCAAAATACAGTTTAAGACCAGATAATATTTACAACTTAGACATTAAGCAATAACAAAAAAATTATAGAGCTCTTTCTGTTGTTTCCAAAGGAGCCACATTTTATCACTAGCAGGGCTGATAAAACAGAGCACTGAGGTAGCATTTCAAGATCATAATTCAGGAAAGGAATAGAAAAACCTAAGGCATGATCTGTGATGCAGCTGCATGCTGAAGTTTAAATAAAAATGTAAGATAGCTAGCACATAGCTAACCTGCTTAAAAACACTGATGGCAGTGCAAATCTATTGGAAAGCTCTGTAAATTACAGGCAAAGATGAGAACATAACTTGAAGCATTATTAATAAACTGAGAATTTAATGAAGAAGGCAATTTCTTATCAAGTTTTACTAAAGGTTTTTGGTGGAAAAAAAAAGGCATGTCATTGTGTAATTAAAGATCACATCAGAGAGTATACTGAGGAAAGATTAAAGCAACACGCACTTTTGTTTTGGAGTTGCCTAACTAAGCGTTATGAATTGGTCTACAACTTTAAAATAATTTCAACTTGCTGAACACTACTTGACATGAGGCTATACAGCCTTTTTGTTAAAATATTCACTAATTGATTCATTATTCTTTCTTTTAAAATATTCTGTTTTAGTTACTAAGAGGGAAGACACCAAAAATAAGAGCTTCCCTCTCTCCCAGGACCCTTGACCCACCAGTACGCAGAACAATGGTTCTCATATAATGCACACTTGGCCGTAAGTATTTTGTCCTCCCTTCTTGTGTGCCACAAGATGTCATTTTTCATGGACTTTTCAGATGCTTGTGTGGAGGAAGAATTATGCATTTCTTTGGCTTTTGTTACCACAACAGCTAGGAACTTCACCAGCAGTAATTAATTTATGTCCACAACTATGGCTGTGAAATGAAGAAAGTGATACTATCTCAATTTTACAGAGCACGGAGAAATTAAAGTTAAAAGCATATGCAAGCTCTTGATGCCAGGTTAAGGACCTCTGAAAGTTGATTTTTCAGGTTTCACGGAACACTACCAGTTCAAAGTACAATGCCCACTGACTTCAGTTAGAGCCATGACTATGGCAATCTAGGCCTGAGTGTCTCAAGAAGAATTTCCAGAAAATTAAGATTACAATTGCCAACAGTGAAAATATGGAGTTTTGGTTGGGTTTTCTGGTTTGTGTGTTTGATTTTTTTAAAATAAGAATAGTATAATGCACTAACTCTGGTGAAGACTATGACAGAAACCAATTATGCAAGGCAGCACTCAGCTGTATGTGATAATGTAATTACAATATCACATAACAATGATTATTACTCTAGTGCCCATGCAGAAGGAGGGATAAACACAAATAACACAAGCAGCAGTCATTCTGGAATTTCCTAACTTCATTATAAGGTGCTATCAACACCATCTTATACCTACTGCACATTCTTTGTGTAAGTTGTTTTCCAGCTTTGCCACTCACACAGATCATCAGTAGAACAGGAATCTGAGATCTATAAAGCCTGGGGTAGAAAGTATGTTTCTGAATCAAGTGTAGCCCCCTGCTATCTCAGGTTACCTCATCGCAGAATTCTGGTAAGAACTGATTTTGCTTGATCTTACAGCGTAAGTTTTTTAGTCACATTTCTCATAGCAGAAAGTTGTTTCAGATCTTTGCTCTTCTGCTGATTAAGAAGATGCTTGTAACTTCCAGCTTTTTTTTTTTTTTTTTTGTATTCGT
>WHYT01016801.1:410581-427729 GCA_009806455.1 Tetrax tetrax
AAAAAAAAAAGTACATCCAGGTATTTAAGAAACAAAAAATTGAATTAAAAAGGCAAACTCATAAAACTAGAATCAAAGAATAGTTTGGGTTGGAAGGGAACTTTAAAGGCCATCTAGTCCAACCTCCCTGCAAGGCACACAGAGACCTTCAACCAGATCAGCTTCAAAAATTTTGTCTTTGTGTATTCCCTGGTATATAAAATATAGGACCTAAAACCTCAAGGTTTATGCATCTTTCACTGAAGGGTGTGCTTTCTAAAATTAAGCCCTGATAGACATAAAACAAGGTATAAAACAGAAAGGAGGTTTAACTAACAGTATTACTACATTACAATATTTCCACCTGAAATAAGTTTCTTAATAAGTTTTAGTAAGTTTCTTTCTTTATAAAACATGCTTATGAGTTAGGTAAGGCAACTTTTTTTTAGGCATGTAGAAAGTGATTAAATTCTTAAAGCAAATGTGGCTAATAAAAGACAGACTCTCAGTCCAGTGCTTAAGCTGCAAAAGCTAATGTCCAGCTGGGAATAAACCTAAGATCAAAATCAAACTAAGGAAAACTCTGATTCGAAAAAGTTACTGAAAATAGTGCTCACTCCTGAACAACTCCATGGTACTTTTATTTACAATTACACCCAACAATCTTACAATCCTAAAGATGACATCAAATTATACAGTGGATACATTTAGCAGTTTTTAAGGAATGCAATTCCCTCAAAATGATTCACAATCATTAAACTGCAAATGCTGAGTTGTGTCATCACGTAGAGGAGACATTCAATTGACTTAAAGATAGTCACTTGCATTCCTAAA
Source organism: Tetrax tetrax (assembly GCA_009806455.1). Classification (NCBI taxonomy): domain Eukaryota; kingdom Metazoa; phylum Chordata; class Aves; order Otidiformes; family Otididae; genus Tetrax; species Tetrax tetrax. Next base: position 411,395 of record WHYT01016801.1, read on the forward strand.
TCACTTGTTTCCTTTGATAATGGTGACTTTTTTCTTTCTTTCTTTATTTCTTTTTTTTTTTTAAAGCTTAGTTACATCCTTCATTTTGAAGCATAAGCTATTCACGTTAAGGAACCACATCTTCATCCTGGTCTCTACAATGTGCTTATTGCAATGGAACAACTTAACAGAAACTGTTTGCCACTTCTCCGTTGTGTTAATCTACACAAATACTGTATTCTGCCAGTTACAAAAATGCTAAGCAACTTCTAGAAAAAAAAAAAATCACACTAAGATAACCTTTTACAACATAGATATTTAATTTATTTTCTTAGCTTTGTTATACTGTAGTATGTTTGCTAGTGGTTAGTAACTCAAATTCTCTTGCTCTGCTTACCAGCTTAAACTGAAAGCATGACGTTATTTAAATTACTCAAAAAGTAATATACTCTACAGATTCCTTTAGCCCCATATCCTCTAATAGGGGCCAGAAGCAGTTGTCTAGGGTGAATATAAGAATAGGATAGGCATCTGGCAATACTTTGCAGATACCCCAGGTACCAGTGACCTGTTGTTCATAAGCTTTCATGAACTTCTGTATTAAATCTTTTCATTTAACATGACAGTTTGTTCTTTAGTTTATCCATTCGCAAAATCAGTTTTATAGATTTACTTTCATATCATGTTAAGACACTATGTTCATTGGTACTTGCCAGTTGGATGAGACAACATATTTAATTACCTAATGAAAAGACTACAGGATCCATGTTACTCAGTCTTTGTAGAGAAAAGGCTAAAACGGGTTTGAGCGCACTCCAAAGGCAGTATTCCCAGCAGAGGGCAGTAGTTGCTATGCACATGGGAGAGGAAGACTAAAAGATAATATTGTGAGGAAGACTGTACCTCCTTGCTTCCTTAGGACCCTGTAAGATTACATACAAGGTACACTGTTGTCTAAATTATTTATACCAGATCAAGATTCAAGACAAACTGTCACAATTCGTAGGTTTTTAAGCAAATTTTTTAAAAAGGAAAGTGAAGAAAGAAAAATCATCGTCTACCAGCCCACTAAGGCATAATGAATGCTGACCTTTATATGCAAACACAGAGAAATGAAACTCTGATGCAACAGTAAGACTGACATTTGCAGGACTGTTAGTTTAGGATATTGAGATTTTAAAATCAAGTTAATACATAAATTTTATTTTTAAAAGTATTTTCATCTGAACTTTGGATATACATACAACTGCTGAGAAGAGGGATAAGAAAAAAAAAGTTTGTTTTTTTTATAAACACATTGTTGAATTCAAATTATCAGATCTAATAATCCAAAAAGCCTTCTAGAATTTGTCCGGAACAATTATAAACTGTATTTGCTTGTCAAGAACCAGCTCCTTAGAATCCACTTTTGTGGTGATCTTTTATTCACGCACTAACTCAATGAAAAAATTAACCAATTATGTTTTGCAACAATCTGACTCCATTGGTAAATATATCCCTCATTGTATAGAAGGATAAACTAACAGGAAGAAATTAATTAAAGGCCACAAAGAATGGGGGAAGTTAATGTTAGCATTAGTCGGTGTTCTGCTTGGTGCCTCTGCTAGCCTTCTCTGGCTACAGGAGTTCATTTTATGAGGCCTCAGAAAACATGGTATGATAAGAAACACTCTGCTAAAAACCAAGCATAGTTCTCCTGGATGATCACACCAGAGCGGCACATTTACAGGGCTTCATTCTAGTGAGCAGGTAATCACTTTCAAACCACAGCAAAAGCTACCATGTGCCATAATGCCACATAAACCCTGGTGTGTCAGATCTGAAAAACTACTTCTCATTCTGCTCTAAAGCAACTAAAATAGATCAGTATCCTCTCCTTCAGCATTTTTTAGTTTTCCACGTATTCAAATAAGATAGTAAATAAAAAAAGATAAGTGTATGGATTTGATCTAAACTAAATTAGCTAAAACTTGGAATTTTTGAATGGAAAACTATGATTTAAAAATTTGATACACACAATAATGTAATAATATGTTTTCTACCAAGCAACTGCATGTCACATCAGCACAGCATACAGTATATTCTCTGTATTTTGTTTCTATAAACATTAATGGACAACTGATAATTACCAGTATCTGATGCATTATTTTAGACACGAATAACTCCTCATCTTCTTGACATGAAAAAATTTGATGCTAACACATGAAAAAAGAAAGAAAGACTATAATACTACAAGGGCAACAACTCTATCTCCCAAGGTCTTCAAGTATTAATTGCAAAAGCAGTTATTTTGAAAATTCCACTTAAAGCTAGAAGATGTTTCAAGTGGTATAAAGGTACCAGTTGCTGATGTGCTATTTTCATCTATTATGTATTGGCTGACATTTAATGAAACCATGTGATATCCAAGTGAAAAATGTTTTAAAATTTCCTTTAAAACAGAATTTTGATTTTATTTCAAAGGAAACATCACTAAATTTGAAAAAGTTTTACAGACTGTTCAGACGAAATATCGTATTACAAAAGTTACTGTCTGAATAAGTAATCGTCAGAGAAATTTCAAACACATCTCCTTAATCCTACACCAACAAGTACAAATACAGTTTTTAGATCTGGATATTTATCCCTCTGGTCTGCATTGCAACAGTTATCCAAGACCAGAGCAGAAGACATACTGTCCCAACGATGTGAACGCAAAGTCATTTGGGTGATAAGCTATTTCTCTAACATAACAAAAGCATCCATCCTTTCACACATTGACTCATGCAAAACTTAAATTCTTTTTTTTTTTCTGGAACCATTAAGGGCTATGGACAGCCAAAGGAAAAACCAAGTTTTGAGTAGAATGTTGTCTTCTTATGTTGCAAGGATTAAGAACTGCATTAGCACTGGTATATGCCAGTTTCAGAAGACTCAAAAAACCCCCCCACCTTCCAAGATAATATTGCAACAATTCAGTGTAATAAAAAATAACTTCACAAAACAATTTATTCCCTTTGTTACACTCACTTATCCCTCCACCTTAAATAAAATAATGTTTTTTGAATTATGAACCAAATTTAACAGAGGAAATAAGTTTAACCAAAGTTTACTGCATTAACTAAATCAAATTATATTATGTTTTAAGTTCTGTCAGAAGATGTTGACAATGTAAACTTTTTCAAACATAGAAAACATATTGCCATCTTCTATTTACTAGATGGGAAACATGCAAACAAAAGTCTAAACAGAGTTGATATCCACCTTCCATTATAAAACCAGTTTCCATCTTAAAACTTTCCCATTCTGAATGGATGCCTCACACTGGCTTCACATGAACATGCATCTGTGTGGAAATGAATATTTATTTGTAAAAGTTTAAGTCAATTACTGTATTTCTGAAAGTGAGTCTACTATAGACCTTGCTCATCAAGTTAGACTTTTCTTTAGCAGTGGTTCAGTGAGAAGTTGTAGTGCTTCCAGGCTGTGGACCAGGAATGTCAAATTTGGAAGCAAGGTTGCTTGGTATCAGAGAAAACGTCTTACACACATCCTGTGAAACCCCACTCAAATCCAAGGAAGTTACAAACAAGCCTTGGCAAAACACAGGCTGAACTCACGTCACAGACTGAGAGTAGAGCAAGCATTGTCTGCTCCCAAAAGCATGAGGGGGCTGAGTGCGGGTCATCCCCTTGAGCTGGACTGGCCACCTTCCCTGCTGGCTGCTGAACTCTTTCACTGCATGTGCAGATGCAGCGAGAGAGTTGCCAACAGGCAGCAGGGACCCCGTCTCTCTCACCTCCCTGGTTTCAGACAATTTAAGACCAGGTGAGATCACCAGATAGTCCAGCTTCCTGAGTTTTAGAGACAGTTAAGCCTAAGAACTAGTACTTAGCTCAAACACCTCTTCCTCAAACAACACCCAGTTTTGGCCCAAAACACAGTACAAGGAGCCTTTACTAGGCCTAGGAGACTTCCTTCACTGTTTCAAATGTGTGAATGGGTGTGGGGTTTTTGGGTTGTTTTTGTTTTGTTTTTTTAATCTGAATGTCTCCATAGTCTCTGGTTTTCATTATGCCTTCTTCTACCAGATTTAAGAACCCATTAATAACTTTTGGTTTTGTTTTGTTTTTTTTTTTTCTGTGAAAAGGGCTGTATGTTATAAAACCATCTTCCAGTTCTCTTTTTGATAAGCTGAACAAATTGAAGTTTGCCATCTGAGGGCACATATTCTCCAGCTCAAATGATTTGTGGCTTTTTCAACAGTCTTTTCAGGTTTTTCAATGTCTTTTCTAAAATTCTGATGTCAAAACATACCTAACATTCTGCCATCCATATGAGATGCTTTCAATATTAAACAATCTTTCTACCCTCCTCTTTATTTCCACTCTACCTATCCCAGATGAAATTAGGTCTAAATGCTCTAGCACTGGACCAGAAGCTCCTTTTGAGCTGCCTGCCCATTACAACACTTACATCTATTTCCAAGTCACTGTGCTGAGGACACAGTCTCCTCCTCCTGTAGGTATGACTTGCATTCCCAATTTCTAGATGTAAAAATCTGTGTTTGCTTAGATTGAAAAAAGCCAAAACAAAACATATCCAAAATCCTCCCCAAAAATCTCAGTTCTGCTGAGAAATAAGTTGCACACAGCATCCTTATTTTCATTGCTCCTCCCTCCCCTAGAGACATCACTCTTTGTATTTACAGAAGATTTGTATTAGCATTTGTTATATTCAAAACTGCTGGGGAAAAAACTGTTGTACTGGGCTTAGTCTAAAAATGTGCTCATTAGAAATGCTACACACTCGGCAACAATCCTTCAGTAATAATTCTTTTTATATGCTAGTTAACTAACTTATCAATCCATTTAACAAATACTTTCTTGACACTGCATAATGCTGATTTCTCAGTAAGAACAGCATCTACAAAACTCAATCTCTTCCACAAAATCAGGGAGGCTGGCATTGACTTCACTCCCATTCTTTATTTATCCACTGTGTGAATCCAGAACCAGCTTCTCCATTACCCTTTCTGGACTAAAATCTGACTGACAGCCTGCAGTTATACTGGTCACCATGTGTGTGAATTTCGCTTGTTTATTTTTGAATATTGCCTTATAGCAGCATTCTTCCAGTACTGTGGAATTTTTCTTGCACTCCAACATTTATCAAAAAATAAAAAGCTAGTCAGATGTCAGCCTAGTTTTCCAGGACTTCAACAAATCAAAATGTATCTGCAGGCTATTTTTAATACATGCTGACTATGAACAGGATGAAAGTTATTTTATTGCCCTTTAGTGAAACAAATATTTCACTCAGCTTCACCTAGAACACACATTTTTGCAAAATCTCTTCCTTCTTCCATATCATTATTAATAGTTCAGCCATCTCCATCTAAGAATAAGTCAATAATGTTCAGATAATATAAACCATATCAAAACTCCCATTTTATTTAACAACAGCAACAAAAAGTCTTATAGCTGGTATTTGCCCATGATATTTAGTTTCTCTTTAATTTTGTCACACTTCATAACTAGCTGCCATTCATTCCATCCTCTTTGATTCTGTCTTGACAGTGACAAAGGATACACTTTCACTATCTTCTTCCTGAAAAAGTACTTGTTCTTTCTTGTTGTTGTTTACACTTCCCTTTCCAGTTAGTTTTGGTCATATTTTCCTTTTGCTTTTGAAAATTACTCTTCCTGAATACTCAAATATATAATTTCACTGTTTGGAAGTATCTTTTGGTTACTCTGAACGTCAGAAAATTATGGAGAAGATCGTCCCTATGCAACATAAATTCCTACATGAATTGATCACTATAAGCTCCCATAAAGCTGCTCAAACTAAACGACCTTGTACTGGATGTAGTACATTTTATGTTAGAAAATGATCATTTGCAATTTTCAGGCTAATTACATTTCACCATTTTCTGCATTTCATCTACAGCATAAGCTTCCCATACAATGGTATTTTTTCTTTATATGCTTTTTATAGCCAAGTGCTCAAGAAGCAATGCACCTCATTCTCTATCTGCAACAGACCTCTATGAGTACTATCCTCTTGGGTTTGTTAATTAGTAGAGTGATTGATATGTATTCAAGATCCTTGTATTAATTAACTTTAAGGCAGGTACCAGTGTCTTTAATGTTACATGCTGTCCTCCACCTCTTTTAGCCCCTCTGTCCTTAAGTAGGCTGTAAGCACTGATTTCACATACTTATTTTATGTATTGCCCCATGAGGTTTCAATAATATCAACTATATCTCATTTTCCCCCATTAATAAGAATTTCTCATTTTATCATGCTTGTCAGCAGGTCTTATAACTGATACAAAACCAACTGCAAATCTTGTTTTCAACTCTGTTATAAGTTTAATCATCTCCTATGACATCAACTTTAAATGGCATTTGTCTACGCAGAACGTGTTGCTTGGGCTGTCAGCTAAGCGCCTTCCTGATTGCTACAGGCTCCAGCTAGGAAGATTCCCCGCCCTATGTCCCTTCAAGCAATCTCTCTTCCCATGGGACTTGATCTGTACGTTCTGCACAAAGAAACCTGTATATTCACTCTAGCCAAATCCAACAAATTCCCCTCCAGCATTTTCTTTTGTGGATCTCCCTTTCTGTTACATCTTTCTCAGCCTCCTAGTTTCATTTTTCTTAATAGTTGCAAGTCATGATGCCTGTCGACTTATCTACCATTTGGTACCACAAGCAGTACCAAATACCTTGCAGCTACGTCTCCTACAGCTTTCTGCTTTATCCCTCCACAAATAGTATCTAGCATACTTGAATATATATATCAATAACTTTATACTTCCTGTCATGTTGGATGTCTCCTGACTTTGGAGGGGTTTTTAGGCTATAAACCACCAGTGCACTCTACTGGATCCTACCTACTTTTCCTTTTCTTCTGTGGCATCAGTGAGAAGGACTTCTCATTCTGACCGGTAAAAAGAGATACTGCATGTATAAATTTTTCCATCAAACAGTTGAAAGATTTAATGAAAGAAAGGAACATTGTTTCATGGTTTCGTGGTTGACAACTGCTTTTTTTTTTTGCTTTTTAGCAGATTTTAAAGGCAACAGGGTGCGCAAACTGAACAACAGGGCAGGCAACGTCTTAAACGCAGCTTATACCTATGCAATTTTTTTATTATTGCTATGAAGCCCTACAAAAGTTTATATTCATGAAAAAAAAAAAAATCATATTAGAGGCAACTCAAGCCATTCATCCAAATTTAATGGACAGTTCATTACTACACTTCTCTACCTATGAAGTGAGTACAACGATACCACCTTACCAATATGTTAATGTAATATTTATGAAGGTACATCAGTGACCTGAAGAGAAAAATAATGGCAAAATAAGTAATTATATATAACAACTAAAGGTAGAAACAAAGGGAGGCACGCGCAAAGAAAATAAGGAATGACTGAGGAAACTGTTAAAGAAAAGCATTTATTGTCTGCTGTGTTGTTTTACTATTAAAGCATGTGATTATTCCACTAGAGGTTATCATCTACAGAAGGTATCTAAATTCAGACAGCAGGACTTCCCAAGTCCTGGGCAATCAACGTAAGAACAATACCATTAAGTTATGTTTAACATTTCATAAGGATTCTCATTACTTTTTCTGACCACAAACCTCAGCTCCATTATGCCAAGATGGTCTGAACCCCACATAATTCTTCAATAGGATCAGAACCTGCAGACCCAAACTAAGGGCTGCTGTCATGTGAGCTACCAGAGCACTTCTCTTTAGAAGCAATTTATCATCCCATTTAAGTACACAAGACATTTACTGGACTAAAGAATTTTACAAGTGTTCCCTGGCAGCATAGCTTCTTGATACACGGAGAGGCACAATGAAGAAAAAGTCTCAAACCTTTTAGTGAGAAGTAAGCTGTTCTACCCATGACGTACCTCCATTCTCACAAATGGCTAACTGGTTTTGTCTGAAACTAAAAACCAACAAAGCCAAAAACCCATAGTCTGAAACATAACCAGTGAAATTTCTGTTCAAACAGTTTTCAACTTGGTAGCTACAAAGAAGTGAAAACGAAATGTTGTAACCAAAAGACTGGTCAGCAACTGAATCAAAGGTGCCATCGGCCTCATTTAGAATTGTGATCATTTAACAATAACTTCAGGTGTCAGCAGAGAGGTCACCGAAGTACGATGCAACTTCTGTGGGACTCTCTTCAAACCCACTGGCGGTCATATACAAAGAGAGCTTTTCAGGAATGTTTAGCAGAGAATCTGGCAGTATTTAGCAAAATTTGGCAAAGTTTGAGAAGGCCTGGGACTAAACAGCTCTTGTACAGCTAGTCACAACTAAGGCACGCAACAACAGCTTTACCCTACTGGTACGACGATTACTACTCCTTTGCTTGAGTATCAGCTTAAACTCCAGATTTTAAAAACAGTATATGAATGCTATTTACATGTTGACATGCTGTGACTGATAATGTAACAGCAATAACGTTAGCCCAGGCACATACTGCATTAGGATTTTTGAAGATAATCTGTGATATACTTAAGGGTGAATTTACTGTATCATTAAAAAGAAAATTATTGTTCTTCTTTTGCAGAATTTTTTTTTTCCTGTTATATCCAATTTTTTTCCAAGTCATACTCTTTTAATTTAGTATGACTTGGGAGAAAAAAGCGAGTATGTGTTTGGGGTTTGTTTTTTTTTTTTTTCCTTAAACTGTGAAAAGTCTGAGTGTTAACTGATCTAGATTTGACTGGGTACTCACTCTGTCGCACAGCTCTTCAAACGTGAAGTCTGCAATGGTTCCACACGCTTTATTCAGCCTCAGCTCTCTGCCTTGCACTTTTAGAATCCTTGGTCTAGTTACTATGGGAACATGAACAAAGACTCAATCTTCTCTGGATAATTACTATAAAATTCATCTCTTACAGATAGGAAATGCATAGCTTGATGAATAATAGCACATGATTCAACACATAAATTAGACAAAATGCTGATACAATGACTGCCACTTGAGTGTGGCATCAACCCATATACAGCAATGGAACTTATTAATTGGTCAGTGGAGATTGGGCATTGTGTTCTAAATGTATTCTCTTTCAAGAGAAATTAACTTACGTACAATCATTTTGTTTCTGAGCCAGCTCATCAAACAACTTATCCATGACAGCCTCCACATCAGCTTCACTTGTGCTACAGTGAAAAGAATAATAGAATATGAAATTAATAACACTTGAAGCCAACATGAAACAGCTGCCTGAGCCTGCTTAGCTTTTTGCCCATAAAAAAAAGAGAACAGGATGTTATGCTCTAAATACAAACATTAGATTTAGAATACACTTAAAAGTAGAGAATATTAACTCTCAGGTAGATGATTCTGCCTTATTTGCATACACTGAAAGACTTCTGTGTTTTGAGCTGCTTCCAGTAATGAGGGAATACAGGCAGAGCAGATCCATTAACACTATGTGTACACAATGAGAAAAAAGGCTCCTGGCTCTATCTTGCATGCAAAATAAGAGCAAACAGACAAGGCAAGGCAGTCAAGCACCTAAAGAAGTATCGTTTGAAATTTCTGAGAGGGGACTTTGTGAAATCAAATATTGGAGCAGCTTTCGGGGTGGAGGGGGTGGGGGCTGGAAATCAAGTTAACTGATTGTATTGATCAGACAATTTGCAAAATTAAACTATGAAATTCAAAATACTGGCATGATCTCCACATCAGTAATTTTTAGTTTTCTCCCTCTGTCCCAAATACTATTTGGGAAAAGACCAACCACAGACAGTGAAAGTGCAAAATATCTGTGCTGAGAGTTGAACTATAAGTTTATATTCATCTTCTGGTTGCCGCAAGAATTATAAATCTGTCTGATCAGATAATATTTTTTTGTCACTGAATGGGTTACAGGGCCAGCCTTTTTGTGTTTCGTTCTTAAAGAAGATAGGTAATATTTCTAGCTGTTTTTCTCAGCTAGGTTGAAAGCCAAGAATAGCAAATTAATGCTACAGTAGACAACAAACTAGAACTAGGATGTAGAAGACTTCACTGAAGTTTGAATAATCTCATTTGGTGTGAAAAGTCTACTTTTATAGATCATGGATGCCCTCAAGTTGCACTGCTTCACACAGTTCTAGACCTCCTCTAAATGACAAGTGATGATCAGCATGTTACACAATTACTTTCCTGTTTATTAGGCCTTAAGCACCTAACGTGTTAACAGCAGAACTGAAACAACTACTTTTTAGCTCAAGCTTAACAATAGTAAACCTTGTAGGTACAAAGAATTTGGAAAAAAACTCAAACTTCCGCAAGTGCCATTTCAAACACTTTAAAAAACCTTTTCTGAATAGAGATTACATAAAATTGTAACTTCAAAAAAAAAGTTTCTCTCAATACTGATATTTGTGTGCTGCTTCCTTGTGATACAATAACAAATGAAAAAGAACAGACAAAATAAGGGAAAAAAAAAAGCCATGAAAGGGAAAAAAAGAGTGCATATATATTGGAGAGGATGCACACGTGTATGCATAGAACTATCAAAATGTTTGATGTAAAGGCTACAAGCAGTAACAGCCGAATATGGTGCCTAGGTGGATATTTGCACCTTACTGCCAATAGTTTGTTTTGAAACTAGACACCTGAGACTGGGATCAAGGAAGTTGCTTTGATCAGGAATCTTGTAATTGTGTTACACTGATTGCTTTCAGATGAGTAGGAAACAGCTTTAAATAACCCTTAGTTGCATATTTTAAATGAAGAAAAGACTACACAAATTATGAAGCATCCAGAGAACCTTAATAAAATGCCATGATGATACAATAACCATTAATAGGGGAATGTAGACATACTGGCAAGAACATTTTGTTTTGGGGGCAAGACTGCTAACTAAATTTCAAAAATCTGTAGCAAAATAATGCATAGTACCTAATTTTAAAACAAAGTTAAAAAAAAAAAATCCCCACATGCTATCCTAGTTCTGCAGGACTGAAAGCTCCAATGAACAAGTTTGAATAGAAGAATGAATGAGATTCCCTCAGAAAAAGAAAGGACGATGAAATAAGTATCTTATTTCAATTAGCAGCTACAGGATTATTTTTTATTATCCCCCCCCCGCCCCAACTTCCTAATGATTTACATGGCAAGTTCTAGAAGTAACCAACATCCTTCCAATGAGAGAATATGAGGTAGACTTGTCACTAATCTCCGCCATTCACTTGATCACAAGTTTTACACCAGAACACCATGAAATACTTTGGCTGCGTACTACTCCTGGGGCTTGTTCCTATTTCTTTTTCTCTGAGAGCTGATGCCATAGGCACCATGTTTAGCCTATTACTTGCTAGAAACCATGCACATGCTCTTCCTTTCTTCAGAATATGAGCAGGGAGAAAAGAATATAGTAGGTGCTCTCCACAATAATCAAATGGAAAGTCACAGAGCGCAATGGGCACAATAAGCAGAGCCACAAGCAAGGACAGCTGGACAGACATTGGAACAAGAGCCACAAGGAGCAATGCTGAGCTAACAGTACTTCCCAGCAGACACCACAAAACTTAAAGACAGTGGAGTCAGGCAAGAATATAGAACAAGAGTTACTTTTCTTGAGTACAGAACCTGCATTTAACCTGTTTTTCATATATAAAATTCCGTCATTTCCTTCCACAAGCAGAAAGAGCTACCCGTTGTAATTCTGCTAGGGAGTACTCCTTCTTCCAGACAAACAACTACAATTTCTAACTTTATAAAGTGATATAGACATACTTCATTTGAAATATCTGTCACATTGATGACAATACCGCACCTTTCTAAATGGAAACATGACATTTAAATCAATATTGTATGTTGGGTTGAAAGAGACAACGGTTATAAATCTCATTTTAAGTTACTGTTGCCTGCCTTGCTCAGGTTGTCATGGCTTAAATATTCTAAGAGCAAATACGAGACAGAAAAATGTCTGCAATGCAAAGGTTTCAAAGTATTTAAAAAAAAAAAAAAGAAGATATTTCTATTAGGCAGATATATGCTGCAACCATCAGCACAACTGTGAATGTATTTTAAAATATATTTATTTGCAAATACAGAATAAAGTGCTAACAAAATTTTGTCATGATAAACAGAAACAATCTGTCAAAATAGGAGAGTGTTGGGTTTTTTTAATCCACAGCACTGGAAACACCCAACATTAAATGAATCCTTGTCATTGGATTTCTATAAATACTTAATTACTTAAATACAATAAGGATGTTCTTCTATTATAAGAGAATTGTGCAATCTCTTACAAGAGGATATTCATTACTTTCTAACCATCTGTCACTTCAGTTCTCCAAACACCACACCTCCCCAAAAAATCTAATTAGTTTTTATTCAGTCACACATTATAAATGATGCTAGTGTGGATACTGAAAATGTAGTTTAATGAAGTTAATATCAAGGCATAATGGAAGGCGGTTTGCTGAACAAAATGGACCAGAAGGCAAAGAAAGGAAAAGTCACACTCTGCTAATTCTACTATACATTTTTCATTTCCCATTGACTAGGAAATTATTGGCTAATAAGAAGGAAAGAGTGCAAATACTGTATCATAGATAAACTTACAGGTAGTAGAGTTTTCCAGCAGCAGGAAGCACTCGTTTCCTGTAGTCTATTCCAGAATCAAGCTGGACTGTGCTGCAGTATTTCTACAGAGACAAAAAAAAAAAAAAAAAAAAAAAAAAAAAAAAAGAAAGAAAAAAAGAATAGCTTTCCTGAAGCCAAAGCTGTATTTATTATTGCCTGCATTACAGAGAAGACACACTGCTGTAACAAACCATCAGCATGAATATTATCTGCAAAACTGAAATCAACAACACTAAATTGAAGTCGTCTTTACAATTATGAAAGCAAAGAAATAAGCTGGAAATCATTCACATATCCAAACCAAAAAGTAATCATTTCAGAAGTCCATCAACTAGAAAATTAATATATATTGGAAGCACAGGAATTAAATGAGAGTGGATATTACTTGTTCTCTCTGGGTAGTGCTTTGTTGGGAGTGTATATAAAAATAATTATTTTCACATTAAAGAACATATATTTAGAAATAGAAAATTAGAAGCAATAAGAGTTTAACAGATTTAGCAACAGAGACAACTGAAACTACTTCTACTTTCTAAGCTAAAAATATTTATTTCTTTTCCTTCTACTAAGATTAAAAATTTATGAGTCAAATATCAAACATATGAACCATGCCAAGTCTTGCTGCAAAATGGACTGAAGCATTAAGGGGAATAAACAAAGCTCTATATCAAAAAGATCTTGCTTCATTTTTTGTAACGTCTGAACTGACTCAGAAAAGGTCCATTTTTTTTTTCCTTTCTTCAAACAACCTGTAAGATTCCAAGTGTGATATAAATGTCGCTGAGTAGTCACAATAATTGCTTCTGTTAGAAAACTCAAAATCAGCTGCATTTATTCAAGGCCCGAGACTGAGAGCAAAATTCTCACTAACCTCAGTGGCATCAAGATTTTACACCCTCTGGCAAAGGGAATAGCTCTGCTTATCTGTTATTACTACTGCCAACATACACAACTTCTGGATGTTATATAGCTAGAAACAAATGAAGTTATAAAAGAAAGGGAGGAAAAGTTCTAATATTTTAGAAAATATACCTCTATCAACAATGTAATTAAAGTAATAAAACATTTTTGTAGGTAATTTAACACTACTAAAATTCTTGGGATTGCTAGAATCTACTAAATTACTCTGCTGCTTCGCTGCACTATGAACCATTAGTTTATCTTTAATACTCTCATTAAGTATTTCATATTCTGTGCGTCAAATTTTTCAAAGCCTCCTCGAGTTCATTCAAATATCAAAATTGGAAATGTCAAATCTCATTTATAGCAACTACATTGCAGGGAAAAAAAAAAATCCCCTAAATTTTAGAAGAACTATCATCAGTGATTTAAGGAACAATGGTCCTCTTGAGCAAACGCATTGCACACAACTTACAGCTTACAAATATCTGCAGTAGTAACCGCGATGACTCATTGCACTCATTTTTTGTCCTTGGCTATTACTGAAAACTCTATACCTATTTTAACCTCCAACTTCTCTGCAAAGATAGAGAGCTTTCTGAAGAAAGAAGGTGGGAAAAAAAAAAAATCATCCTGAAAGCACAGAATCCCAGGAAAATCCATGTATCTTTAATTCCGGTAAGTAAAAAAGCCATGCTAATCAAATAATTATCTTGGGCTAAGGCTATTGCAAACACAATAGCATTGGTACTACAATATTATTATAATCTAGTCCCTTTATTTTAGTGAAAGCTTACAAAGAAAGAGAATAACAAAGAAAAAAAGTTCCAGAGGCATGTAATAATGTGCACAAGGGAGGGAGGATGTTTAAGCTTTTCTTCGGCATCAGTCTGGCAGTCAAGGCTAGGAGGAAGATTCCTGAAATTTCACAGCAAAGCTGGTGTACTTCACTTTTCTTTGCCAGGCACTGATGCTCAGCATCTTTACACTTAACGCTTTATTTTTCCAAAGTAGTAGATTAGCTCAAGTATTATTTTCTTCATGTTAGTAGGGGAAAAAAAAAACAAACACAAACGCATTACTATAGCTATGTGGACTGTGAAATTATTTAGATTAACTTCAGATACTTGAATATTTAGTAACGCTGTTTATAATTTTGGAGGTTTTTTCCTGGAAACAGTGGAGAGGAAATTTTGCATTAGTTCAGCCTCATCTCTTTGGCCTTCAAGATGGGTTTACAAACTCTGCTGCTCTCTCGGTGTTGTGTTGCATACAGAGTGAAGAGCGAACGCTGAGCTACATGTACTTAAGAGCATGGCATGGTTACAGTACGGCTGAAGGGCACCTGAACGCTGTAGCTTGTGTAAATTTATTGTGCTGATATTCACAGCAGCTGCTAACAACTGCTGAGTAGGGCAGACATTCTGTGCACTCAGGTACAGACTGATACTGGGCTAGACTATGCAGGTCACGGTGGCTCGCTGAAACACCTATCAGCAGCTGGTGCTACGGTACCCTAGTCCACTTGTGTTCTGCTTACAAACTTACCACTCCTTAAATGCACTGACAGGCTTTCCTGACTTCATGATTTAACGTTACAGTGAGTGAATTCTGGAGGTAAGAACTGTACATGTAAATACTACTGAAAGAGCTACGAAGTAGATGCATTTCTTCTGTCTCCCCTCTTCTCTTTCTTCAAAAATAATTAGTATTATCACTATTCAGGAAAAACTGCTATCATTAGTTACATTAGTTAAGAAGAGCTTATGTGCTCAAAAGCTTATTTATGGTTTTGGGCCCTTTTAAAGCTACAAACAGTTGCCTAAGTGAAAGATATTTCTTTTCCCTATGAACTTTGTCTTGTATGTCTACAAAAATGTCATATAACATCACATAATATAATTTAATTTAAAATACCTGTTGGATATTCTGGGCTATAGGACCTTTCAGACAGAAAGGCGATAGCAGCATTCCATTCAGAGATCCATAAAACACAGTTATTACAATTCTACCAATTTTTTTTCTTCCTTAGGAGGTGAAAGTCTATTGAACCAAACATCAACAAAATGGAAAACTGATATCCAACATTTTCTGTAACAAGCGATATAAATATAGAAGTAGGGCCCAGTTAATGGGAACAGAGAGATACTTAGTCCTTTTGAAAACATTTATCATTTTGCTATCCTGCTCTTAGATGTTCCTAATTCATTTTCAGTTTGGGGTGTTTTATGCCTTAATTCTGTCCTATCTTTCAAATACAGTTGTCCCCTATTTTTCAAACCAGCATTCTCAGTCAAATTCTGGTTTATATTTTACTTTGAATCCCTAGCATATTTTTCATTCATTACTGTTTGAAAAATGACTGACTTGGACCTCAAAGCCAGTTTCTTCCCTCTGTTGGTGGGTTGGGTTTTTTTTTTTGTTTAGTTGGTTTTTTTGTTTTGTTTTTTTTGTCCTCTCCAGACTGATGCTACGTTCAGGAAGGTACTCCAGCCATTTAAAGCCCATGTTCTAAATAAAATTAAAACAGACACAATAATTTCCTAACCCTTCTATAGGTTCATCACTGATTATTTTTACTGAGACAATTCAAAGCTCACTCACACCTATTCTGTTAGGCACTGTATAAATACACATAACATGGATAGCCTCTGCTATTAAAACAAAATATTATAATCTGTGTAGCAACATGCTTCCAGAAAACATTCCTTTAAAACATGGCTGCTTTTTTTAATTATAAGCTTTGTAGGGTAGGCACATCCTTCTCCCTACATGCATTTATGACAGTGAAGTACAGATCTGTAAGTGCTACTGGAAAATAACATAACACATCCAAAAAAAAAAAAAAAAAAAAAAA
>WHYT01016802.1:0-15131 GCA_009806455.1 Tetrax tetrax
TTTTTTTTTTTTTGGGGGGGGGGGAATTGCTTCTGATCTGATCCTCCAAGCGATAAAGACCATTGTTACCTGCTTGTCACGGTTTCAGTTTGTAATACTTCAGTTCTCTTGGGAACGCGGTTGTACCGATGTCTGGGAAGGGAACTGTACCCAACTTTGGTGTTTTTACCTTATATTCGTACCTGTACATACACACACACACACGTGTACCCCCGTGCATATACACATCTTTAATTCCTGAAAGAGCGAGGCTAGAGTGGCTGTCTGGTGGGCAGTGTTCTCTGAAACGTTGTACTCGGAGGAGTCGTTCAGCGTCTAGCTCGGTAGGGCAGCATTAATCCTGCAACAGGTGTGGGTCAGTCTGACAAAGAGAACAAAATCTGAGACTCGAGGAAACTAGATCAGTAGATATTTCAAGACTTTAGGAAAAAGAACCCCAAACCTGCAGGTCTTGGGAGGAACTTTTTTCAGGTTTTGGTTTTAACACAGAATCTTGTTTGGACAGCGTGAGGGATGAAGTCCTTTCCCTAGATGGGCTTTTATTTAAAGCCAGGAATGATGAGGCAGCTAGAGGCGGGTGGGCTCTGCAAAAGCTCAGGTGAGAGGGCAGGAGCAGAAGAGACGCAGTCGGGTGCGTGATAGATCTTGTCTGGATGTGAGGCTGTGCCAGAAGGCTGTGATGAGCACAGAGAACTGCTGTGGTGACTCCAGCAGCTTCCTTTCTTTATGAGACTGTTTTATGTTGAAAAGGCTGCTCAGCTGAAGTCTGGTAGGCACTTTCTTCATAAAGATGGCAGTTGGTTTTAAAAACTCTCCAGAAAGAGGACGTCTGAACTGATGCAAACGGAAAGAGTGATTGATGCAACCCAGCTTGAGACTGCACTTGCTGAATTCTTGAGACTGCTGCATTTAAAGTGGGTTTATTGAGCAGCTGTTGAGAGAGCAAAGCGAAAGTACTTTTTCCATTGTGAGGGAGGGGAGCCAGTGGGCAGCAGAAACAGCTCACGAAATCCAGGGTGGTGGATATTAACCTGGCACCGTGTGTTTTCT
This sequence comes from Tetrax tetrax, assembly GCA_009806455.1. Classification (NCBI taxonomy): domain Eukaryota; kingdom Metazoa; phylum Chordata; class Aves; order Otidiformes; family Otididae; genus Tetrax; species Tetrax tetrax. The sequence goes on from WHYT01016802.1 coordinate 1,051, forward strand.
CTTCAAAACCTGGGTTTGCCTCTTGTGAATTTTTATTAAACGCCGTGTGCTCTTTCAGAAGAGGGCAGAGGAGTGCAACCGAAGAGCCGGCCTGTTTAATTAGAAACGGCCTTCTGAATTTGAGCCGTTCCCGCCCCTGCCTCGGGCCTTACGGGAAGTGATGTTGCCTTGACGGAAAAGGCACGCTTGCAGCCCAAAAAAAGGGAAAAGCTGCGGCAGCTCCAGTGGCGGCGAGCAGGTAGGAGGGCAGCGAGCCGAGCTTGGGGGGCGCGGGGCTCTTACCCGCTGTCACCCTGTGAGGGGGCGGCTGCCGCTACGGGTGGCACAGGGAATGGCTTTAAGTTGAGTTAATCAATAATCTGGGGCGAAGGGTTTGGGCAGGGAGCTCGAAATACGGGCGCGCTTAAGCACGCGCGCAGGCAGTCGAAAGGCTGAGGTGTCAGACTCCGCAGCTGCTGCGTGAACATGGCTCCACAAATAATCCCTCTCAAGCCTTCACCTGTAGCAACCGTAGGACCTGCAAGGCTCCCACAGCTCAAAACATGCGGGTTTTTTTTCTAAAAAAAAGAGAAGTGGGTTACATGCCTGTTTTTTTGGGGTTTTTTTTTGGTTAAATTGCCGAGGGAGCAGTATGAGTGTTTTATCTGTTTAGCCAGAACTTAAATCTTGCATTCTGAGTATCGACAGCTCCGTTTCTTCTTTCTCAACGCAGCACGTTTGCCTGACAGTCTGCGGGCTGAGAGGGTTCAGGAGGTCCCTTCAGCCTGATTTGCAGTCCTTGGGCTGAGCTAGTACTTTGATGGTATTGGATCTAAAGAAAGCTAAATCCATCAGAAAGTGGTCTTGGTTTTTCTAGCTCTGTAAGTAACTAGATTATATTAATATATGTGATTTTTTTTTTTTTAATGGTGCTAGCAAAGTGTAAAGCACATGCCTAAAGCTGTCAGAAACACCCAACTTTAATTTTTATCTTTCCTTAGAGATCCATCAGGTGTGTTTTGATCTTTCTGATCATACGACTCCTCAAATGCTTTCCCTAATAATGAGAGCTTACGAGATTTTAATCAGGATAACACATATGCATGTTTGGAGTTAGAGTTCTGCTAGGTGTTACCAGCAAGGTGATCCTTCTCTTTGCTTAAAGTTTTTGTTGAAGCTCCACAAATGTTTATTGACTTCCATGTATAAAAGGCATTAGCAGCACTAATCAGTTTCTAAAATCTATTCTGCCTGCCTTTTCCCAGAAATTCATTCTTACGAAGGCTTCTCTTCTCAGCCTTTGTTTCTTTTCATCAACTAACACCGCTTTTGTGACTGTTCCAAGTGTTTTCCAGACGGGGAAAAGCATATAATACAATATGCATTTCAAATGTTGATAGGTAATTACAGGAATAGTATTTGTGATGCTAAATGGATGTCTCAAAAGCGCGGTTAAAAAGATGGAAAGAAGAACAGCATACTCCTGAGTTTCTAGTTCAGGGTTCTAATATGACGTCTACTTCAGCTCTTGCACAGAGGAGTTCTGGGTGAGGGGACTGTGCTACAACTTACGCTGTTTTATTTTTACAGTTAATAAAATTTCTCATCTGCAACCAGATATCTAAAACCAGACTGTAAGTTTGTTTTCATCACTATCGTTAAACGTGGAAACACATTTTATCACTTGACTGCACATTTCCTTTTCTTTCAAAGAGAAGATTGGTGAGAGAAAAGAATTTTTAAGTAGCTTTTGGAGTTTACAAACACAAGCATTACGAGCAGTAAGCCTTGTGTGTCTTCTTTGTATTTTTGGTGGTTCTGTTACTGCCAGGTATCTGCTGTGCTGGCAGTTTTCGGCGTAACCCTGGGGCTTGCAGAGCAACGCCATGACTGAGACCAATCTGTCACAGTCTGCACAGGGCTGGTGAGAATTTAATTGAGAAACAGGCAAAACTGGCACTGGAGGCGGAATGTAAGGCATGACTGCTCTTTTTTCCCCTGTTAATGTCTCAGCAAATAATTATAACAAGGTGCATTTAAAATGTATTAAACTTAGGATTTAAATAGTTAATAATACAATACTCTCTTCTGTATTAAAGTTGTGTATTCCGCCGCACATGTGATCTGATCCTGCAGATAGCGAAGTTTGTTCTTCAGCGATTTCAAAGCGTTCCTTACCTATTTAAAGCTACGCCTTTACTGGGCTGGGCACGTCAAGTCCTCAAGGACTCGCTTTCGCTCCTCTGGTCTTGCGGGTACCACCCAGGCTGGAGATACCATCGTGTTTACAGAACTGACTTCAAACATGGCTGAAAAGCTGTTTAAGTACAGTGTGCTTAACGAAATACTTATCGAAAAGGCAGCTTCTTTATCGCAGAAACACTTTTTTTTTTTTTTTTCCCCAATTTGTACAAATCTGTTCCCAACCAATCTTCCTATGGGAATAGCATCTGGTTAGGAGTTTTCTTGTCCTCGTTTCTTTTTTTGGTCGGCTTAGTCTGAGAACTGCATCCTTGTCAGGAGGCAGGACTAACTTGAACCACATTAATCAGCTGAGCTCTTGCTCTTTTATCTCCAGTGGAGTGAGAAATCCTAGCCTCTAATATATCTTCCGGAACATATATATGCCTCTAATATATCTTCCTTGTATTGTTTTGTTTTCATACATAATACAACAGAATTTACTTTGGATTATTATAATAAGTAGTCTCAAGGTCTGTGACTTATTTTCCAATCTAATAGCTTTGAAGATTAAGTTACGGCATATAGATTAAAATATTACATATAACCAGCATAATTTTCTCGTGTGATGTTGCTGTGTCTTCAAGGGGTTGAAAATACTCTGGGACATGTTTTTGCATTTGTACTAGACGTCGGAGTCCTTTTCGCGTGCTGGCCAGCACTTTGGAGCTGACCTGACAAGTTCTTCCGTATTTTAAACTACTGCAGGGGAAAAGAAAGCAAGCCCATGTCCTTGCTTTTACAGCTCTGAAGGTAATATCAAAGTGTAAACCAATGCAGCACTGGTTTCCTGAGTTTGCCAGCCAGTTTCCCATAGCTGTTCCCTTTCTCTGTGTCTGGTAATTCTGCTGATGAGAAATGAGTAAACCATATTAGATAAAGGCACTTTTGGAAGACAGCCTGAAGACTGGTGGTGAGGTGGAAAAGGGGCAGGAAGCAGCAATGAAGATACAACTTGAGTAAGAGGAGCGCAGCTTTTTTGTAAGCTTGTGGTTTGCAGTGGAAAAAAAAAAGTCAGTAGACATATAAGCAGTGCTTTTAAAGAAAAAGTTAAATTTGTGGGCAAATAGTGCAAATAGTATTTTGAAAATCACCCTACGCTTCTGCAGTGATTCTTTGTGTAAGAGAGTCATGTGAATGGAAGGACTAAGGAGTATCCCAAGCTGAAATATTTTACATGCAAATAAAACACTGGATGAGTATAAGGACAACTGCTAAACAAATCAAGTAGCCGATTCCAGATTAACTTTGCAGTTTTGTAGCTGGCCATCTTACTGCTTGTCTGTACCGCTCTCAGTTGAAAAGGTGTTAAAAGGACAAAGCAACAAAAATAGCAAAAATTAAAAAATAGCCCACAAGGCATCACGTATCTTTAGAAGGTAAAGAAGGTTCTCTTGCAGAAGTGCTACTGTTACTCCTGTTTCTAATTAAACACTTCAAAATGGCAGTACTGGCACAGCAGCTGCTGTACAACCACAAAAGCAAACAGTAAAGTCAACCAAGTTTCACTCCGAGAGCCTATCTCGTTATTTTCATAACTGTTGAATATTTCATTTGATTCTTTTAGCCGCTTAATCAAAGAGCTGTAAGGAAAAATATTGCTCTCTGAACTGAAAAGGAAGAAAATGATTTCCAGTAATATCCTTGGGGAACAGGAGTATTTGGACCACGCTGAAGGCCGCTGTTAGTGATAACAACTAATAAAGCATGTATGTTGGGCAGGAGGAAAAGAAAAGTCGATTCATTCTTATAATAAAAAATGCAAGTTTTCTTTTATGTGTCTGCCGGTCTGGCAAGTATACAGTTTCATATTAGTAGCTGCTGAGGGGAATTACATTCCTCCTGGAAATCCCTGCTTATAATTGCATTGCTAACGTGTAGTGTGGCAGGTTTTGAAAACTTGAGGATATCACGCAAAGCTAGCAGCTGCGGGAGGGGCTTGTGCTGTGAAACAGTTTTATGCAAGGTTTGCCTGAAAGATGAATCGCTGCTGTTGCCGACGGCTGGCTCTTTCCAGGTCTACTTTGAACCTTAGCTAACATTCAGGATGTGGATTATAGCAAAAAGTAGGGTAGGTTTTTGTGTGTGGGTGAAGTTTGGTGTTTTGTGGTTTTTTTTTTTAAATTGCAAATGTTAATCATAATTCCCCTCCCCTCACTAGTTTGGTTCCAAACCAAACTTTATGTGTGACTGAATATACAGGTATTGGTTTGGATGCTAGCACTGCTGATATCCATTTCAACAGTGTTTCTCATCCAGCTCTTTAAGATCCCGTGTGTGTAACAGCACATGCTCTGCTGACTTTCTCCTCTAACAATGACTCAACTTGGCAGGTCTTTTCTGCTGGGGCATGAACTGTCTGGCGATACTTAATCTTCCCATATTCTTTCTTGCATTAGAATGGTGTTAGGATAGACATCTCTGAGCAGAGATGGTCTAATCTAAGTTTGAGGACAGTACAGTCTGAATTTGGTTGTATTTCTTCTGAATTTGATAGCAAAACTGCCATCGTTTTAGTCTGGATAAGTTGGAGTTGTTAAAGTAGGTTTTTTTTTTTTTTATGTTCTTTAGCTATGAAGTAGAAGAGGTGGCTATAAATCTTTATTTGATAGTTTTCTAGAATTGTCAGTTTGGATACAGCACCCGGTGCTCAGGATCCTGCTGTGTGTCAGCAGAAGCTGAAGAGCAGGTGTTGGAAGGCCTGTGACAAGAAGATACTGCAAAAGTAGAATCAAACTTTCTAGTAGGTTTAAAGACAAAGCAAAAGACAAACCCCCCCCCCAAATTTGAACTGCTAGTACAGTGAAACTCACCTAGATTTTATTCTATTTTTAAATAATAGATGTGCTTAAATTTAATTTGCTTTTAAATAGAAAACGTCTTTAAATCCGAATGGATTGCTGCATGGCTGTCGCAGTGTGTGCTGCGGCTCCTCCGGAGCAACGCCCGTACAGCTGGAGGGGTGGCGTGCGTCTGATTCTCTGCTTCACCCAGCTGCCAGTTTTTCACACAGCGTCTAGGAACTTCGTATTTTTGTGGCTCCTTCCCCTCTGTGAAGGAGCATGAAAACTGATCCACAGGTTCAAATGCTGGGGAGAGGACAGAAATGACAGAAATTCTGTGCCTCTGCCCCTCTCTCTAATAAGCTTTGTTTCCTCAGGAAAGCACGCTGAAGAAAATAAGGTCAACCGGTCAAGTTCGTAGGGAGTCGCTGAATAAATGTGAAATGAAGGAGGTCCAATATTAATGATGTTCATGGTTTAAGAAATGGCAGAGGAGACAGAAAACAGATGCTCAGTTAGGTTTTGTACGCTTCGTTGCATGGAAAATCAAACAATAAGTAGGACAAAAGGAATACTTTGCTGTAGCTCGGAAGAGGGATACTTCTTTGTCTGTCAAATAGTGCAAATGCCTTTAATTTTTTCCTTCTGAGAGCAAATTTAAGGTGTAAAAGACACTGTTGTCAGCTAATGAGGAGAATAAGGATCCCTTGTCCTATCAAGTAGATTTACAAAAGATGTGAACAGGGCCCCCTTGTGCTGGAGGGAGAACCCAGCCGTGTCCAAATTGGAACTCTTGAGATTAGTTTTAAAAAGCCGTGTATTTTGCTTGTCACTGACATATTGCATCAGGTAGAGCAAAGAACAAATGCATTTTGGTAAAGCTTAAGCATGAATAAAAACATGAAAGCCACTTTCAAAACCGTATGAATATTATAGGGCAGTAAAAAATGGAAAATCCTTTCTAAGGAAGCTGTAGTGCACATGTTCCTTTACGCTGGTACAACAGCTTCCTGTAAGCTGCTTTTTTTTTTTAAATTAAAAATTACACTTAGTCATCAACCCTTTTAACGTGTAGATAAAGATCACTGGTCTAAAAATGAGATTTGTAACTCTTCAGACTGAGGATAGAGGCATCAGATTATTAGGGTACTTTTACAGCTTCTTCCCCAAATGCAGGGACGGTCCTGTCTGCATGCATTGCTGTTCTAGGTGCTCTCTTCATAAACTTCACAAAATGTGGAACCAACAGAAGTCTCACAGGAGCCGTAGCATGTAGAGTAATTAACACACCTTTCGGGGAAATATTCCTTTTTGAAGTACAGATGATGTAATTTGAATAGTGTGACTGCTGCCAAAATACTGTTTCCTGTATGCAAAAAGGATCAAATTTGTTCATTTCAGATAAAATTAATAATCACGTTTGTTCTTACATTAATGCATTTTATTGCCATTTTAAATACAGAACTTTTTATTCACCATTTCTTGGTGCCTTAACACCTTGTACATGGACACTGTATTTCTTTCTATTTTTTTTTTTTCTAATATTTCAGAACCATAATAAGAGAGAGAGAACCTGATTCAAGACTTTTTTTTTTCTTTCATTTTTCATTCAGGTCTGGAGCAAAGGAGCAAAGCCCAGTTGCTGGGAAGGATTCCCATCTTTAGGCAGTATGATGTTCCATGGCAACAAAATCGATGCTTTTAATTTGTTGATTATTTCTGTGTTAATTTTTTTTTTATTCTTGAAAAAGAGCCTGGTAGCTCTTGGAAGTTAATCATCTAGAGCCTGTCTTGGAGGGGACTATTTTTAAGAAGCTGGTTTTTTTTTTTTTTTTTTTTTTTTTTTTTTTTTCTTGGTAGGATATTGGCGAGAGGGAAGCAGAAAAAAATTCAATATAAAGGATTTTGTCTCCTGCTAAGGTCTTTTTAGTTCTGTCTTGGGGTACCGATGTGTTAGTGCATTTACGGACTGCTGCGGCACATGTCGAAACTATGAAAGTGGTCAGAGTGGTGACGAGGAGACCTCCAACAGAACTGGGGACTGGGGAGAATGGAGGCAGTTGGCGCTGATATTAGGCACAGGTTTTGGCTTCGAAAACAGAGAGGAGCTGTTTTGTAGCATTATCTAAAATGGGCTATTGCTAGATCCTCTCCTTCCCCTGTTTCTTTTGCCAGGGGTGGATGTCTTAATTCCTGCAGGAACCATGGTCAGACGGGTAACGATCTAGCGTTTTCTTCTCAGGGCAACACCTTCTACAGGACAGTTGGGGCACTTGCAGCTTTTCTCGAGAGCGTGGAATGGATGAAGGCAGATATTCTGATGCTTGTGATGAAAAACACTCCACGTTGTTCACTGTGTTTGAGTCTCCTAAAATTCACTGTGTTTGATTCTCCTCAAATTTCCTCTGAAATTCCTAGGCCTGTGTAGTGTGGGCAATTTTTACAAGAAGGCCATGCATTCCATGCGTTCAGTTCATCTTGTTCAAAGAACCTGTTCATAAAACTCGTTTGTAAAAATGATGGGAAGATCTCGTAACTAAAGAGATGACTATGCCCTGTAGAGCTGTAGTTTCAGAGCTACATTTCACCATTTCAGGACTTTACTGCTGTAATTTCGATCCCCTACGTAAACTTAGCAAATGTCCACACTTTTCCGGTAAGATTCGGGTAGCAGCGAGAGGAACGCTTACCTTGGGCTGGCTGCAGTGGCTCCTTTTCCAGCCACTGCCACGTGGTTTCCGTGCGCTTCAAGCTGCTGCAAATGTGTTTGTTTAAAACCAGAGACTTTACCTAACCGAACACTGATGTCTTCCCAGTTTGTTCACCGAGGCTTCTGTTCTGGTACTACTCTGCAGTTTGAAATCAACGTAATTTCACCCATTTGCAGCTTTATTTCAGCTGTATGTTCCTAGCAAAGGCTTACTGTTTTGGATAAAACTCTTTCCTGGAAGCGGAGTGGGAAAATGAGTTGGTAGTCCTCACACCAAGTTGGTGAGAGGAAAGTTAAGCAGCCGCTCTGGCGTGGTTACCAGAAATTCTCAGGTGCCTGGGATCTGAATACTTCTTCACGGTAAGCAATGTGCTCGTATCGATCAGGGAAGCAGCTGAAGATCCAAAATGTTCCCGTAGCTGAAAATTGAACACAAATGTTTTTATTGCAGGTGGGAGCAAAAAAGGGACTTTTATATTCTTCTGAAAATGTGGTGAAATTTATAGAAGATTGGAATGAGCCAAGAATGGGTAGAGCTTTAAAAATTATGACCTGTAACAAAAGGTCAAATAAATGGATTTTAGTGAAATCTGGAAAAATGCTAAGGCAGAGCATGAAAAAGATAGTTGTTTGGCAGCTCTGTATAACAGAACTTAGATTTTCACTGGGGAAAGGGCAATAAGAATTGCCTTGATTCGCGGGAAAGGAGGTGGGATAGTAGAGCACTGAAACAAGTGAAGTAAGGAGCTGCCTTAGTTATGGGTAAACAAATGCATTAAGGATACGTTAATAAATGTTGTGGCAGGCTGCCTGCAGCACTTCTTAAATGATAAGACTGGAGAGTAGTCTTAGAAACCTCCTTAATTTCCTTTCTTACTTCTCTGCTTTTGAAACACTGTGAGGAAAGAAGCTGAGATAAGAAAGGGTTGCGCAAGGCAACCCGTCTTCTGTAAAAGCTCTCATCTGCTAAATCTTCTACGTAGTTCTTCTCTCATCCTTTGGACCCAGCACAGGGGCTTCCTTCCAACGAGCGCCTTGGTGCGTTGGCGGACGCCTGAGTCGCGCCCGTCGCGTGCCCGCGTTAACAGGCCCTGGTGAATGGACTCCTTGCTGAGGAAGGGTGGGTTTATAGGATAAATCAGTAATTTTATTTCCTTGACATAATTTAAATGTTTAATGTGTCTGCATGGGTCTTTTAGGGTTGGGGCTTGCAGATTGAGCTGCAATGGTTCAGAAAGTTTCTGGCAACATCTTAACTCAGGTCTTTTCTTGGAGCTTGTTGCCATCAGAAGCGGTTTAACAGAAGGGGCTGGATGGGGCTGTCCGCAAAGCCCTGTAAGTACTGCTGCCACTGCCCTCCCAGCTCCTTCTCTGTGCCAATTTTGTTATCGGTAACTTCCTCTGTGTTTGCTGCATTTTGTTTGCTGTTTCTGTAATGAAATGTACTGCAGCTTCCTCTCCCTGGGACAAGGAGGAGGGCCAGCAGTTCACACAAAGGCTCGACGTCCGTTCCGTGGTTTAGGGAGATCTGGTGAGCTGCACGGCTCAGTTTTAAAAGCAGAAAAGAGATCACTTGATCGGTCAGCAAGACCGCCTGACAAGCAGCTGAGTGTAATTAGGGGGCAGGGTGGTTGTGGAGGGCGGGCAGCTGTGCGGGTCAGTGCGAGTGTTAGAGCTGTTATTCTGAATGACGCTATTTTGTTTTTATGTTCTTTCTCTGCTGATACTACCTGTAGATGAGAAACAGCTCTTTTTGCATGACTATGGTATTGAAGAGGTCTGAACTGTGTCAGGAAACTCACCACTGAAGGACCCATTTGCAGCTGTTAAGCATAGGTATGCAAACACTTTCTCTTTTTTATTTATGTTCGTAAGATTTATTACATTGTTTTCTTGGGCTGACAGTTGTTGTGTGCCAGCTGTTCCTTCATTAAGAGCTTTGCAACAATGTTGCTGTGCTTTTGACAAACTGCCTGAAATATTTTGGTGTTGAGAGACAGTTCATCATTGCTGCATCCTCATGTTCTAGAAGGAAAAGTAAACCTAGAACTGGGAAGTATATGGCTGATGTAAAACATAGGCTTTGGGTTTAAATAACAGAATTACAGCTCTTTGGTCATTGCTTTTCACAAAGCAAGCAGTCAGATCTAAAGACTACATTTCCTTCTGTGTTAAGTCAAAAGTTGTTCCGCAGTTAGAAGGTGGAATTAGACCTTTGACAGTAAAGTGTACTGCACAAATAGCATTTCATAATACGGAACAAAGTAACTCAGTATTTTTAAATCTTGTACTGTTGAACTTTTTCCCCCTCTGTTTATTCCTGGATTCTCATTAACATATAAAGGTAAATTATATGTAATAAGACAGTCCTTTAGAATGGTGGGTTCTTTAAACTGGGTTGCACATCAACCCGGTGTTTGTTCTCATGTATTCTAAATGTGTTGATAAAAGAATAAAAATGGTGTGTTGCACAGTCTGTTATTTTTAATTAGCAAAAGAAATTGGACTGCGGGGAGCCATAAGAGCTCCTCTACTTCGCATTCCTTGTTCAATCATATGGAAATAGTTTCAATCTTAAAATTAATTATGGCAAGACAATACGGGGGTGGGCTGTCATTACTGTGTTTTGTATCTCCTCTGGAAGAAACTCAAACTGTATGTGCCCATCTGACTCGATCATTCTTTGCCACCCCAATCACGAATCTGTAATTGGGCATCCTTTCTGGCCCATGTGTTTGCTAGTGTTTTTCTAATCATGGACCAAAACTCCGTTTTTTGTAGACTGTAAATAACCAAGGAGGAGTTGTTCAGAGAACAGCAAACAGTATTCTTCTGTGGGAAGGTCACAAGGCTTTCCCAGGGTTCTGGTTGATGTCTGGCATAGAGTATCTTAAGATGGTTTTTCTAGTCATGATCATCACCCCTTGACTTGTATTTATGAGAAAGAAGTGACAAATTCATAAATGTAGTTAAATAATGGTTTGGTTTTTTTTTCTGTTTCCTTATAGACATCCTCATTGTATGAGAAAGCTTATATAAAATAGCCAGGAGGAGGGATTTTTGTAAACATTGATGCTTGACTTAGCGGGGTTTTTTTGTGTGCTCCGCTGGATGGATGGTCACAGTTGCTTCATTGGAATTTGCTGTTATATAATGCTTTTCAATTATTGCAATACACGTACATTTTGAATGCGTGTTACAGAAGTGATTTCTAGCACACTGTAGGGTAGTGATTTCTAATAGCCAAATAGTTATTTGAGGATTAAATTTTGGTAATATTGGGATTCTGTTGTATAGAGCAAAATAATATGTGCTGCCCCCCTTTCCCTCACCATACCCCCAGTGGGTTTCAGTATATTTCCTTTTTTCCAGCATGTCTTTCATTGACAACACTATCTGAAATAAAACACCATTAGTAATTAAGCCTGGTAAAGCCAAACTAGGAATCTAATTCAGCTGGAATTCTTTAAACATGTCACTAAGAATGGCATCAGAGAGAAATTGTTTTAATTTTTTTTTTCACCTTGAAAAAACAAATTGAAAAAAGAGAAGACCAACAAAAATTCTGAAACTGTACAAAATTTAAAGAATTAACTAAAAAAAAAAAATCTTAAAAGCTGTTAATGGAAAAAGACCTGGAACGTATCGTTGTGGAATGAGGGAAACAAGCTTTAGTCAAAGGGAAGTAGAAATAACTTTTGAAGGAGGTCTAAAATGTTTGACTTCATAACTAGGAAATAACATAACTCCTGCTTCTGAATTTCGTTTAAATGCCGTTTCATGGAGACAAAGTTTCTTTGCAGAAGTTCAGTTTTGCTGCTTTACGGTGCAGCCGTTGGTACAAAGAGCAGCAGAGCTGGGATCTCGGTGAGGCGGGGACTCTCTGGGAGCGCGTGGGTTGGCGTGGTTTAAAATCAAACCAAACACCGCAAGCCAAAGTCAACCTTTTGATAGAAGATGAAACAGCAGCACCTACTTTAATGAGGCTTTTCAAACAGAAACTCTTGTTGGACAGTACCATTGCGTGCTCCCAGTTCCTTGTGACTTGTGCGCAGAAGCGCGTAGCTGAATAGATTCTTTGATATCTAATTACCTTTTATATCCTGTTTTGTTGGTTTTTTTTTTTTCATTTCAGAAATTTGATGCCTTTCACAGTCATAATGTAGAATGTAAAACATTGCAAATCGTTATATGAAGTTGGTTTGTCAGTTTGTGTGAGATTTTCAGATTCTTCATAAGCACACCAAGTTTTATAGCTACTGGTAAGTCAAAAAAGCACAGTCTGAATCCACTGTGGTCTGACAAAGACATACGCGCTTCCTTGATGCAGTTTTCTTCAGGGAACTTGCACTGCTCACATCACTTAGAGCAGTCTGACTGGCAATTTATTTTCTTAGAACATATTCTTGTAGGTCAGTTAAAGGGAAACTTGAGGACACTGTATGTCTGCATGAAATATTAAGAAGGAATTCTGCAGAAAGGCATCTATAGCATGAAAAGCTGGCAACAGCTGTCAGGTCAGCCAGAGGTGTTACTCCACAGGCATCCTGGGGCCATTCCGCAATGTGGGAATAAGTAAAATGAACGGTATAGGCAAAATGTGGGCGTTAGAATTTGTGGTGGTTTTTTGCTTTCCTTGCAGGGCTTAGGTTGAAAAACAGCAGACGTTTTGAATGGAAGCTTTGTGTTGTGCAGTTCAGCCTACTTAATCGGTGCTTCTTTTGAATTATCCCTTCCCCGAGGCTCTAGAAAAGCAGCTGTGCTGGGATACGAATCGAAGCAAACATTTTGCCAAAGCACTATCTGAATATTTTGGCTGACTGCAGAGCCTCGACGGAACCCTTGGACAGTGTTAATACATGCTGCAGTTCTGGAGCTGGTCAAGTGGAAGATTTGGTGACTTGTTGAAAGCATGGGCTTACTTTTCAGTTCTTGGAAGGAAGGAAAAAAAACCCCAACCCCTGTAGTTTTACCTTTGCTTTGTTAGAAGACTGTGAGCGATACTTTTGAGCCATAGGTCTGCTCCAAAGTGACCGTGTCTTGCTGTCACAGATCAAGATTTCTACTTTGCTGTCACATGTTGGTAACTTCCCGAACAGAACAGGTCGTGGCCTATTGAATACCATCTGCGCTATTTCAGACAGAAGGGATGTTTTGTTAAATTGTGGCCAGAGTATTCTCAGCAAGTTATTTCTAACCTTTTCATATCATTCATGAAACATGGAAGCATCACATATGCTTACTGTTTCCAGAGATATTTACTAAAAAATCATAGAACAGTTTGGGTTGGCAGGGACTGTTAAAGCCCACCCAGTCGAACCCCCCTGCCAGGAGCAGGGACATCTCCAACCAGATCAGGTTGCTCAGAGCCCCGGCCAACCTGGCCTGGAATGTTTCCAGGGATGGGGCATCCACCGCCTCTCTGGGCAACCTGGGCCAGGGCTCCACCACCCTCTATGTAAACAATCTCTTCCTTATGTCCAGTCTCAATTTGCATCCTTCTGTTTTAAAACCATCACCCCTCGTCCTGTCACACCAGGCCCCGCTGAAGAGTCTCTCCCCACCTTTCCTGGAGCCCACTTTAGGCACTGTGAGCCGCTCTCAGGTCTCCCCGGAGCCTCCTCTTCTCCAGGCTGAACAGCCCCAGCTCTCTCAGCCTGGCCTCACAGCAGAGCTGCTCAAGCCCTCTCAGCATCTGTGTGCCCTCCTCTGGACCCTCTCCAACTGGTCCACGTCCTTCTGATGTTGGGGACTCCAGAGCTGGACGCAGCGCTGCAGGGGGGTCTCCCCAGAGCTGGAGAGACATGGGTTTGATGGATGGACCACTCAGTGGATAAGGAGTTGGCTGGATGGCCGCACTCAGAGAGTGGTGGTCAACGGCTCAATGTCCAAGTGGAGACCAGTCACAAGTGGCGTCCCTCAGGGGTCCGTGTTGGGCCCGGCCCTGTTCAACATCTTTGTCGGCGACATGGACAGTGGGATAGAGTGCACCCTCAGCAAGTTAACTGATGACACCAAGCTGTGTGGTGCTGTCGACACGCTAGAGGGGAGGGATGCCATTCAGAGGGACCTGGACAGGCTGGAGAGGTGGGCCCGTGCCAACCTCATGGAGTTCAACCAGGCCAAGGGCAAGGTCCTGCACCTGGGTCGTGGCAATCCCAGCACAAATCCAGGCTGGGCGGAGAATGGATGGAGCGCAGCCCTGAGGAGAAGGACTTGGGGGGTGATGGTGGACAAGAAGCTCAGCATGAGCTCAATTCTCATGATCCTGTTTGATTTTTACTGTCTTCTCCTTTATCTTTCAGGAAGGCCAGAAATAGAAACATACTCTTTTTTTTTTTTTTTTTTTTTTTTCTTTGTCTTTTTAA
>WHYT01016802.1:31795-43017 GCA_009806455.1 Tetrax tetrax
CCCCCCCCCCCCCGAGCTGCACCGGGGAGCGGGGGGAAGATGGAATGGGGGTCGCGGTCAGTTCATCACGCGTTGTCTTACGCCGCTGCTTCATTGTCGGGGGAAGAACTCCTCACATTCCTCCCCTGCTCCAGCGTGGGGTCCCTCCCACGGGCCACAGTCCTTCGTGAAGCTGCTCCGGCGTGGGTCATCTCTTCCACGGGGCACAGCCCCTCCAGAACGGCTGCCCCAGCGGGGCCTCCACGGGCCACAGCCTCCTCCAGGCACCCGCCTGCCCCGGCGTGGGGTCCTCCCCGGGCTGCGGGGGGATCCCTGCTCCTCCGTGGGCTCCATGGGCTGCGGGGGGATCCCTGCTCCTCCGTGGGCTCCATGGGCTGCGGGGGGATCCCTGCTCCTCCGTGGGCTCCATGGGCTGCGGGGGGATCCCTGCTCCTCCGTGGGCTCCCCGGGCTGCGGGGGGATCTCTGCTCCTCCGTGGGCTCCCCGGGCTGCGGGGGGATCCCTGCTCCTCCGTGGGCTCCCCGGGCTGCGGGGGGATCTCTGCTCCTCCGTGGGCTCCCCGGGCTGCGGGGGCACAGCCGGCCTCACCACGGCCATCACCACGGGCTGCAGGGGAATTCTGGCCGGGAGCCGCATTACTGCTCCCCTCCTTCTGCACTGACCTTGGCGCCTGCAGCCGTTCCTCTCACAGAAATCCTTCACACCAGGCAGGCAGACGCCTCTCAGGTCTCTCCACATCCCATCTCCTCTCCACTCTCTCAGCCGGGCCAGGCCCCAGTTGGGCCCAGTCGCCGCCCGGCGGGAGCCAGAGGGTGAGGGGTGCAAGGCCCACAAGGCTCGCGCCTCCCTCTTTCTGCCCCTGCTCAGCTGCCTCACATCTTCTTTTTTTTCTGTTTTCCCCTTCTTAAATACGCTATGGCAGAGGCGTTATCAGGGAACATTCTGTCACCAATTGGCTCGGCCCCGGCCAGCAGCGGGTCCGCCCTAGGCCCGGCCGAGTCCACCAGACAAGGGGAATCTTCCAGCAGCTTCTTACAGAGCTGCCACTGTAGACCCCCTCACTAAACAAAACCAGAACACCATGGAAACATGCACCCTCAGTTTCTTTGAGAGCTTCGGGACCCATTCACCAGCCTTTGGAGAGCCTGGTTAGTGAGCTGGGTTCCCACAAAAGAGCAGTTCTGGTCCAGACTGCAGTTCCCCAGTTCTCTGCCCCCTCCCCATTCAATATTCCCTCACTGTTCAAGCAATTTTGTTACGACTGTACCTTAGGTGAATTCTGAGTGCCTTAGCTTCAAAGGGGTCAGCTGTGTTTTCCTGCAGGCATCTGCACTCCTGCAGACTCCCCAGGGAATCTGCAAACCGAATCAGACCAGCAGGAAGACAGGGTGGCCTTGCCCTTCCCCTGCCCTACGGGCACAGGTCATGCGTCCCTAAAGGAACTATGTGCAATCTCTGTTCCTATCCGGTACCGATTAATCCCACAGTACTCCTATACCCTTAACTTTTCCATGGGTCTCATCTCTAGATTACATTTGCTTTTCAGTGTGGATCAGAAATGCACTTTGGAAGCAAATCTTCTGATCCATTTATTGTGGTTTGATTCACGTAGCGGAGCAGCTTTCTAGCACATGAACTGGATTCCTTCTCAATTGAAAATGAAGCTAGATGATGTGCTCCAACATGCACAAATGCAGATTGTGCTCCAATCTGTGTTCAGTCCACAGGAATAGATTAGAGCTGGTCCAAAGTGAAGCCCACAGAACATGCATAGCGTGAGCTTGGTGTTCCTTGGTGCTAACTGCCTTGTTCTGCAGGTCTAGTCCTGTTATGCCATGCTATTTCCTATCACGTAGTCACAAATTAACTTTCCCTCACCTTGAGGAATCATTGGAGGCAAATCAGAAGCAATCTGCATATTAGAGACAAATGGGTTTAATGCAGTATTACCTTCTTACCTTTTCCTTCTCCTGTGAAAATGCTTGTTTGAAGTCTGTGTCATATATGCAAGAGCATATGGTACTTTACCCAGCTGCTTGCGAGGGAGCCAAAACCTTTAAATAGCAGCAGATGGCATGTGGCCATTTCTTAGATTTGAAAGATCTCTTTGCATGTGACTTGTGGAAACAGTTTATTAAATGTTTGTCTTTGTGGCTGAAAATGCAAACTTAATTTAGAAATAAGGAGCTAAAAGTTGGAGTTATGCATCGTGTCCAATCTGTAGGCATTTACAGAGTTCTCTCTAGAGATGAGACAGGATAGCTGCTAGGAGTCACTTACTCCTTGAGGGGAAGCAAGATAAATTCTGCTGCAGCTAACAGTCTTCTGGTAAGAAAAGTGTGAGATAGTGAATATTTTCTTTCTGTGGAAAGGCTGTGTACCGTAAATCATGTATTTTGAAAAAGATTGCAGGAGACATGCACAGTGAGACAGTAAGATAATATTTTTGACCACTCATTGGATCTTGCAAGTTAAGTAAGCAAAACCTTAAAATTCTGAAGTTATTGTATCAGTCACTTGGGGAGTAACACTAACACAGCCACTCCAGCACCACCCACCCTGTGGGGAGCACTGCGCGGAGACGGCCAAAGCCTGCAGGCCCGCCTTTGGAACGTCCTGATCCACAACAATAATGATAACTAGCACTGTATTTTCAATGCCAAGGTGCCCAGAAACTTTTGTTAACAAAGAGATAGGTGGTCTGAGCACTGAGATTTATTTGTTTGTTTGTTTGTTTTAATGTCAGTTTATAGTTGAGGCGTCAACAGAAGAAATAGTTGCCTTTTGTAGGGGTAAGAGAATTAGAAGTCTTTATTGCCTTGCCTGCAAAGGAGCGTCCATGCTAGCGTTCCCTCTCTTGCGATGACACCCCAGCTGATCTAGATAGAAATCAGTAAGGAGAATGCTTATGCACGTGAGGCCACATAAAGTAATTGCACCTCCTGTGAGAAATGAAGCTGAAAAAAACAGATCTCAGGAGCATAACTTTGGGAACTCATACTGACCAGCGCATCTGGAAATTGTGGACTCCAGGATGTAAATTGAAGTTTGTCCTTCTCTTACCGACAGAGTCAGCCATTTCATTAATTTCTTTTGCATTTCAGACGACTGACTGCTTAGTGTCTTTCTGCTACGGAGTAGTAGCAACAGCTTTTGTGTGATTTCTAAGTATGTGGCAGTAATTATGTATTGTTTTTTCTTCTATGCATATAAACTCTGTGATGTAAGTTTGTGTGTTCTGTCTTCTGCAGAATACCATATTTTGAAACCAGTGCTGCTACTGGGAATAATGTAAGCAAAGCCATTGAAACCCTGCTTGACCTCATTATGAAGCGCATGGAACGATGTGTGGATAAATCCTGGATCCCAGAAGGGGTAGTGCGCTCCAATGGGCACAGCTCTACAGAACAACTGAATGAGGAGCAAGAAAAAGGCAAATGTGCCTGCTAACTCAGTTACAATTAAGTTTAATCTATGTGATAAAGTACAGTACAGTTACAGCTTAACTGTTTAACTCATGGACAAGTCATGTTGTGTAGTTATTTAATGAGCTAAATTAATTCTTGGTACTATTTTTTGGGTTTTTTTTTTCCTCTCAAACAACATTGACCTTTGCTTGCAAGGTATGGAGTTTATTAGCGATAGGACCGAGGTTTTGTTTGGTGTAGCACTGGATATTCTTCTAATTCTGTACTTTGGAGAGAAGGGAAGGAGAGGAATTTCCGTTACCAAATTTAGAAACATTTCTCTGCATGGGCAATGAGAAAGGATAGGCTTCTGAACGGAATGGTTTTCAATTGCCCTTTGAAGGCTCCGTTAACTACACAGACTAGGCATTTAGATTAGGTATTGTGACAGCTCTTAGTCTCTGCTGACAGCAAGCCTCTACCGATAATGGTTCTTGGTTTTGAACAGAAACTTTTAATCATTTCATCAACCAGTAACAATCTTAAAGAGCAAATCCTGTGTTTTCCACAAAAGCCTGTGAGTAGCTTTTCATTGCTATCTCCAACCATGAGTTCTTAGTGATGAAAACCAAAAGAAAGCTACTCTACGTAGAATAAAAAACTACAGAGAAGCGCGGGCGTGCCTATGTAGAGTGCTCTGGGTATGTCATGAAATTGAACGTATAAACTACACCCGTACTATCTAAAATATATCCAGCACAGCCTGTGAGACCTCCTGACAGCATTTGAATTTATAGGACAGGCATAAACATATATTTCTATGTAAATGGCAGAACTGTACATCTGTTGCTCTGTTTCTTTTACGTTACCACTCATGTTTTAACAGGAATGTAAGACAACCTAGATGTCAGCAAAATTTCATCAGAGTTAGTGCTCTGCACTGGACTTGTTTTACCAAACACAGGTTTGGAATGTTTCTTCAAATTTGGGTTGAAAACGGAATTATGATTGTCTTCTGGTGAGATGCAGCTAAAATACCAGTTCTGTCTAGATCAGTATTTCTGTAAATTTGTAATGCTTATTTTATTCTGCCAACCTTTGTGTACTGTACATCTTGGTTATCATATATTCATTGATGGCTTGTTCATTTCCTTTAGGTTGTATTTAAAAAAGAACAGAGTTGCTTTTCTCCACCTTGCCCCTGCTCCCTCCGCGCCAGATCACATAAATGTCAGTTTTGGTTTCAGTGGATCATGTTATTCTTTGATCAATTTTATTTATTCGTACAACCTAAGGAACAATCAGTATTTTTGAGGTCTTTTCTCCAGACTGATTTATAAGATGTGCCTACCAACCTGTTTTCTACCCTGGCAGAGGTTGTATAACTGTAAAGTATTGCCAATTAAAATCACAGCATGCCAAATTGAGTCTTGTTACAGACTTTCCAGGGCAGTTTGTTTACAAAACTCGAAAGCTATTACTTCTTTAGAAATTACGTATGTATTTATTTAAATATTCTAACTACTGCAGTTTCAGGTTAGCATTGATACTAGTTGTGAATATGAATTTGCAGCATAACAAATATTTTGAAGGACCAAAAATGTTTCTAGAATAGGAGCTAATTAAAAAATAATATATTTATATAGCCTCTGGTTATATTAATACTACAAAAATAAGTGTTAAAACTTGGTTCTTAAAATATTTTACAAAGTAATGCATTGTTCTTCAACAAACACAACATGTAAATATTAGATTTTTATCACAGCCTACACAGAATATTTTAAAAGTGCAATATAATTTGATTGCTCTGGGCTTAGGACAGAGATTAAAGCAATTTTTATTGAATAAACATAGGGGTGTTTTTTCTACTATACAATAGCAAGATTCTAAAATGCTTGTGGACTGGAGTTACTGTAATTTAACGCAGAGTGCCTTTTGAAGTGACCATCATGTTTCTGCCAAGTGGAGTATCAAACTCTACTGTAGGACACAACATATTTCAATGTACCTCAGTGTCTGAATTTCTTTTCATGCAACTCTTGGCTTTTCAGAGGGTGGCAGTGGAACTTTGTCATGCATTAACTTTAATAGGAGTTTTTGTGCTTATAGGTCCATCCCGTTCTTGAAAGCAGTAAGGATTATTGCAAGCAACTACTGAGCTAAGTGACTACTGAAATGGTGTAAAAATATTTACATTTAAATGGGATATTAAACATTACATACTGAAATTGTCATATTTTTGTCATGCATATTATATGTAACTATTGACTGTATAAAGAGAGTCTACATAAAATTGCTTTGATGTCAGCCTTTGAAATGTACCGCAAGACTTATCTGTTGGAGTTATTCTGTGACAAATCTGTTGTTCCCTTTTTAACTCTCATGAGAAATCATAGAATCATACAATGCCCACCCAGTCCAACCCCCTGCCAGGAATAGGGACATCTCCAACCAGATCAGGTTGCTCAGAGCCCCGGCCAACCTGGTCTCTGTGTCCTTCTGCACTGTCCCTACGTGTTGTGGCGTTTTTTTTAGTTCAAATGCGTCTAAGTTCTCTTCTGTGGCCTAAGTACTTTTTGATGTTCCCCTCTTGCGCTGACCGAACCAGCTGGATGGGGGTCTGAAGGAGCTCAAACCCACAGAAGAAAATAGAGTCAACACTTCTGTATTCATAAGACATTTGGAAAGCTGCTAATGTGAGCGTGTAGCATTTTAAAAGCAAAGGGGATCAAGCAGTACGTTTTGTAAAATCTATTGCGTCTACAAGGGTAAGGAGCCTGATATTTCAGAGTGCCTGTTTACATCATGAGCGGCGTCGATTGCTAGGTTATGATGTGCGGGAGGACACAGATGCTATTCTGAGGTTCCTTGACAGGCAAGAGAAATGAGCCGAACTAAACCTCCGTAAGTTTAACAAGGGCAAGTGTGGCTGGGTATTCCATCCGGGTTGGAATAACCCCATGCAGCAGTACTGGCTGAAAAAGTGTTTTGCAGACAAGGGGATGGGCATCCTGCGCAAAAGCGGGTTGACCAGAAGCCAGAAGTGTGCCTTTGTGGTGAATGTGGCCAGCTGCATCTGAGGCTGTATTGCCAAAACAAAGCCAGCAGGCTGAGGAAATAAGTCTTCCCTTATATTCAGTAATTAGAAGACCGCATCTGGAGTTCTGTGTCCTGTTTTGGACACCCCAGTAGAAGACAGACGTTGACACACTAGAGGGAGCCCAGCAGATGCCACCAGGTTCAGAGGGCTGGAGCACGAGGGGTAGGAGGAGAGAGAATTGGGTTTGCTTAGTTTTAAGAAGAGAAACCCAAGGGAGACCTTTCTGCTGTCGTCATCTAATGGAAGGGTATACAGAAGGTGGAGGAAGACTCTTCTCAGAGGGCACAGGGATATGAAAGGCAACAGAGAAAAGCTGTTATATAGAAAATTCTGATTAGTCGTTAGGAAAAAATTGTCATCATACAAGTAGTCAGAAATTGGAACGGGAGATTAGGAAGGTTATGGAATCTCCATCCTTGAAGACACTAAGATCTCAGCTGGATGTGGCCCTGAGCCACCTGGTATTAATTTGTCCTGCTTTGAGCAGAACTTTGGTCCAGATGACCTCCAGAAGTGTCTTCCAACCGACATGATAATATGCTCTATGAACCCGATCCTACAAGTGCATGTGCCTGACAGCTGTCAGTTCTTTTAATGTGACTGTGTATGACAGTTTGTATGATCTGTATATGACAGTTCTTTTACTTCTCTTAGGAACCTTGGACAAGCACGTGTTCGAGATTTGCAGACCAGCTTTGCTATGAGTTTAAGGTATTGAGTTGGCATGGCTGGTGAAACAATTCCTCCTGTGGTAATCTGTGTCAAAAATCAAACAAATGAGCCCCTCTGTTGCAAAACCTCTTCTTCCAGTGAGGCAGTTTTTCAGCTGGATACCTAATTCTGTCTGTAAATAACTGTTAATGGACTAGAAGTACATGTTCTTTGTTCATAATTAACCTGGATTCTGGGTACAGCAACCTTCAATCTATATTGCCTTTTAGATCAGGAATAAGTACTTCAAATTCACAACATAATGGCTCGTACTTGAAGAGGAAATTAGCGCCTTGATATGAAAAAAGGGGGGAGGGGAATCCAGTTGTAAATGCCTGCAGTAT
Organism: Tetrax tetrax; assembly: GCA_009806455.1. Taxonomy (NCBI): domain Eukaryota; kingdom Metazoa; phylum Chordata; class Aves; order Otidiformes; family Otididae; genus Tetrax; species Tetrax tetrax. The sequence goes on from WHYT01016802.1 coordinate 39,358, forward strand.
CACTGTGCTCTCACGTGCCATTAGTCTGCTGGAGGCATTGGTGACAGCCTGTAATCCACAGTGGAAGCCACCAAAGACTTCACAATACAGCACTCTGCCAGGAAAAAAGCTGTCGTCAGTGGAACAGATCCAGCTCCTGGGGAAAAGAAGTCACGTGGGCAGGAAACTCAAAGTAATGAACTGAAAAAGAAGGATTGCAATTGCATATGCCAAAGCACAGCCGCCCTAGACCCGAGCAGACGTGTTTACTGGTTGGTTTTGCCACCAGCCGTAAACTTGGTTTTGTCATAGCTTCCCTCATCAAATTTCCTTCCTTCTGCCTTCCTTAATATAGCCCCAAGCTGACTGCCTTTGCGTTGCTCTAAAAACCAGAAAGCAAAAAGTACCCTAAAGGCAATTCAACACATGGATTTTTCACCAAACACTCAGTTAATTTATTTTAAATGGAGAAGCAGGAATGGTGGTGGTAAACCCTTATGCGGTGGGGAAGATTTCAGACTCTGAGCTGGGATGGCATCCTAAGACTGAAGAACGGAGAGAAGACCCTCTCCAATTACAAACAATTTAGGAAGGTGCAGGGCCTAGCATTTAGGTCCTCTCACAGTAAACAGGTAACTCTGTAGAAGAGGGAACAGCAGTAATGGGTTCCTTGGGGTAATGCGTGCAGAGTCATTGGTTTTAGACAGTACTTCAAATTCCGCTTTAACAATTAATTGCCCTGTAGAAGACTTAGATCTTATAAATATGGAAACGGACCAGAAAGTGCTTCGCCTGAATTCTAGAGTAAATCAACTGTAGATTTAAAAATCCTTTCCTTTCTTTGGGTTACTGTCTCTGCCCTTACGTTAATAACTGAGCCGTTTCAGCTTCATTCATTTTTCACACTTGGAACAAAATTTTGCTTTTATAATGACAAGCCAGAGGGGATCAAACACCAGCTGGTCACAAAATCTTTTGATTTGTATTTAATTTCCTTACTAAGATATGAAGATACGTTTCAGGGAAGTAAAGTCATCCAGGAAAGAGAAAAGTCACCTTAGTTTTGAAGATGCAGTCTAATGATGTCTAATAGTTCATCTCAGCTTCGTTTCTATGTATGTTTGTTTTTCTTTTAATATTTTCATAAGCATGAGTATCTCAGCTTCCAGCAGGATTCTCTCTGGTGAAATCAAGGGGTAGACCATGCTCTTGCTATAATTGCTTGCAATCAGTACGCATGTGGCTGATGTGTGTACCTGGTGAGTAAACGTAGCGTGTTTGTGTTTTTTGGGGCACATTACTGCTTTTGTTGTGGCCCTGTGTTGTGAGTACTTTCCGCCGGGCGCCCGCGGCGCGGCCAGCGCGGCCGCTGCAACCGGACGCCGCACACGCGGCCCGCCAGCATCTGCGCCTGCGCCCGGCAGGGGGCGCCGTGGTGGCGGCTGTCCCGGGCGGCGCCGCGCCCCTTCCGGTCAGCTGAGCGCGGCCTTTCCGCGGGGAGCGGCGCGGCCCGGCACGGCCATGCGGATCGAGCGGTGCTACTTCTGCTCCGGGCCCGTCTACCCGGGTCACGGCGTCGTGTTCGTGCGCAACGACTGCAAGGTACCGCCCGCCGGGGCCCAGCCCCGCGTCCGCCCCTCCCCGCGCGGGGGAGCCCGGTGGCCGGGCCGGGCCGAGGGGGGGGTTGGGAGTGTGGAGGGAGGCGTAGGCGGACTGAGTTCCGTTTAGTAGAAAACGGCCTAAGGTTTTTTTGGGTTGTGTTTTGTTTTTAAAGTAGCGCAATGGCAGGTTAGTTGTGCACAACTCACCCCCAAAAGAGCAAAATATAGTTGTTTGAAGATTATTGCTTTTACTAGAGGCAGAGTCGGGCAGAGTTAAGGTGAAAAAAACATGGTAGAAGAATGTAAAAAAAATATTTGAAGATTATTACCTTTAGTAGAGTTTTCATGTTTTCTATTAATTTTCTTTACGCGTGACAATCAGATAGGAAGAAGAGTACGGTTGAAAAAAAATAGAGTTTTCAGAAACTCGTGAATGACAACTGTAATTTTGAGTATTCTTAAGTGTCAGCGCTGCTCTCAGTACCGGAGAGCCCAGGGTAGTTCAGAGCAATGCACAAACTCGGGGGAGATGAAGACCTGGAATGAGGGATGTGATGAGGTTTCCTGTCTTACAGACATCTCGCTGCCTGCTCTTTTGGACTGGAAAACGTCTGTTTGATTTGGGAAAGTTTGGGAGGGAGGGCTTGTTCTTTCATTTGGCTGCTAGTTACATAGTTTCAATGCTAATTAAAAGGAAATTTCCAGTACAGATAGTGAAATTAGTCCTGATAGGTGTAGAAAATTGTTTATTCATAGTACAGGTTTGGTTTTATAGTTATTTTTGCAGGTGATCATTCTCACAACTCCAGTATATTTTATTTATCATCATCATCTTAACTGTAAGTATTTGTGTGTGTCCCTGACAGCTGTGAAAATGACTATAATGAAAAAAAAAAAAAACAACCCAAGAATAGTTCTTCAAGTTCCTTTTGTTGTGAGCAATATTTGAAAATGACATTCATCTTTCAATATTTTTAGTTCAATGAGCAGTAGTATTAGAGAAACTTCAGTATTTGGTATCGTGCTTGCGCTGCAGCAGGAATAATGTGATTTGACTGTAAGCTTCCCTCACTACTTCTTTAAGATATTTAGATTCTGCAAATCAAAATGCCACAGAAACTTTAAGAAGAAGCGAAATCCCAGAAAGATGAGATGGACCAAAGCATTCAGGAAAGCATCTGGCAAAGAGCTGACAGTGGTAAGAAGCTGAACTGATTGACACTTTTGGCTCACTAAAACAGCAGAAGTCTAGCCTAGCAAACAGGCTAGGTTAGACCCTAGCTTAATGCATGATTGTTTAATTAGGTGAGCAAGAGGGGTGAAGTAAGTGGAGAAAAGAGGGATTGTGGAAGAGGGCGTGAGAGCGTCCTTGAGAGCGAGCCGTTCATTTAGCTTGACTGTAACTTGGAGCTTCAGCTTCAGCGTGGAAGCCGGTGCCTCAGGTCTCTGCGTCGGTAGCGCATGGCAGATCTACCTCTGCAGTCAGTAGTTGTATTTCTGCACAATCTGGGTTACTGGGTACCCCAGGAGGTCTGTCTGTGGACGCAGACACCGTTACGACGTATAGGAAAGGTCCTTGCATAGGTGGGAACGTTTCAAAAACAGCATATGAGATCTTGAAATGGTTAGAAACAATTTCAAGGCAAAGTTACTTCAGTGGTAAAAACACTAAACGCTCACATCTGGTGAGACAGTTCTTCAGTGATTCGAGAATTACTGTGACTGGGTTTTGGCAGAATGCTAACAATTTTGTAAGTATTTTGACACAGTGATTTTTCTGCCTTCTGTTGATCTTCCAAGGGGAAGAGGTGATGATATGCTGCAATTTCGAGATATATCTGTGTGTGCTAAGAATTAAAACAATGAGTAAACGTAGTACTTTGCTGTAGTTTGGCTGGTATCCATTCTTTCTTAAGCCAGCTTCAGGGAGAGTGTCTAAATTAGCTTATTCTCTAAATAGCAGGTACTGCAATTTGTAAGAAGGTGGCAGTTCTTGCTGCTGCTTTGCATAGAGGTTAAACATATTTACTTGTTTTCCCGAGTTTCAAGGGTTTTTTTTTTTTTTTTTTTTTTTAAGCAA
>WHYT01016804.1:0-84014 GCA_009806455.1 Tetrax tetrax
GGCGGCCAGGGCCGCTCAGACGTGTCCGGTCCCCGCGGCTGCTCCCGGGGAGCCCCAGCAGCCGCCCGCTGGAGCCCGGCCGCTAGCAGCCGCGGCGAAGCATTCCCGGTAGCCGGCAATGGCCGAGGGGCCCCGGCAGCCACACCTCCCTCTGCCCGCACTTCCCCAGCCCCGGCTCGGCGGGGGATGGCAGGGAGCCAGCTACCCCGGCCCACAGCTGCCGGGGACTCCCCTTGCATCAGAGGGATTCCCCGGGGGGCCGTTAGACGGGCTTTACAGCCTCCTTACGCTGGCAGGAAAGGCAGAAAGTGGCCACACGGCACAAACTGGGCCCTGCCTCTCATACACCGGTTATGCTGCCTCTCGCTAACGGGTCCCCCTCCGGCGCGGCCGGCCCGCCGTGCCCACGGGCACCCTGCTCCCCCCGCACCACCCCTGCGCGCCTCCGACCTCCCTGGTACCGCAGCCGCGGAAGGACGAGCGCGGACTTCCCACGAAACAGAGCTGCGTTCCTGGTTTTACACCTGATGGGACTATCAGAGCGTTTGTACCTTCTCTTCCAACGGGGAAGAAGCAATGCTGTCTGGATGCGGTTCCTGGGCTCTGGCTTAGGGTGCTCCTGGAGTGGTTTCACTTCCTCTCTTCCTGGTCCTGCTGAGGAGTTAAGGATGGCTTGGGAGAGCCGTTTGTCTGTCCTGGGAGAGAGGGATTAAATTTTCTTAGTAAAAAAGGAAGATGTAGTGGGAGCACAGGCTCTGGAGGAGGCAGAGAAGACCGGTCCCAGGGGATTAGCATCTGGAGGAGTGGAAATGGGCTGGTTTCCTGGCTGTTTTCCTTTTCAGTAATATAGTAGGCCTAAATAAAACTCAGAAGTCGTTTCCAGCAGAAGCTGCTGTGAGCTCTTAGCCAGGCCCTCTACTACTGGGTAACGGAAGGAGAGAAGAAAGGATCAGAAGGCCTATCTGGTTGATGTGGTCCATGAAGTGATTCAGTCAACCCCAAATTGTTTTCACCAGCTGAAGACTCTTTTTGGGAGGCCTGAGGCCTCAGGTGACAAAGCTGTGCCTACAGATAGGAAGTAAAAGGACAGAGTAAAATGGCTGGACAAACTTCTGCTTAATAAGGATATTGAAGGTATTCCTAGCTTGCTTGGACAGCTACGGATAATGCCAGCACTGTTATGTGAGGAGAGCACTGCTAGTGAAATCAGCTCCTGAAGGAGCTGGTTCTAGAGGAGATACAGCTTATACTAAAGAAACTGCTTTTGCTTCCCGTTATGTCCCAACTAAAACAAAACATACACATGAAAACACAGTTTAACTGAATATTGGCATATAGAGAGCTATTTTTAAAACTGACAACATAGCTATAGCAACAGAAGTCTATAGAAATTGCTTTTAGACAGCTGCCCAGAGCAGCCAGATGAGAAACCCTACCACAGCATCCGCTCTGGCTCAGTCTGCAGTGTGCTCTTCTGATATATTTCACTGGCCCTCAGCATCGAGGGCTACAAGAAATGGGCCCACAGCCTGGATCAGCCCATTACCTGCGCAAATAGCTACTCCTCATCCCTTCTACAAGAGCTTGTGCGTATTAAGTGGCAGCTTTGGCATTAATGTGACCAGACAACTGTTCCAAATGAAGATAACACGTCAGTAGCCTCTGATGTTCACCAGTTTGACCAAACTATATGTATTACATTGTCTGATACGGAAATCTGCAACAGAGCATATTGCCTCTGCCAGTGGTGCCAGCACCAAGCACCGAAAAGAAGTCATGGTGCCAAGGTAATGAGGTTGATCCAAAAATCATATTATTAAACATAAAAATGGTTCTTCTCTGTGCTATTTCGTACATAGAGACTCCTTTTCCAATTTTTTTTTTTCCAAAACCATGGCACTATGCAGTTTTTCTCTGAAGTGAAAGATTAATTTCTTGCACAATTACAGAGCTCCAACGACTTTTAGCTGTAGGAAAACAACAGCAACTATCACAAGGTATTATTAGCTGAGCAGCAGCACTTTTGAAATTTTCTGACCAGTGCATAATATATTTATCAATTTTAGTATTGCATTAACCCCAGTATTTTCATTTTATGTACCTATATTTTTCTTCCCTTCAGGCTTCTCACGCCACATTAAAATAGCCTGAGTTGAAACAATACCCGTGCAGTGTATGTTTGTATGGCTCGACATTCATCTCCATGCAGAAGGTCAGCGTAAGGCTTATGTACCATATTAAGTCCTTATTTTGAGGCCTGAGTTAGGCTGAAGTGAAGGCCTTGTTCAGCTCATCTGTACATGGATGAATTCCACTCTTTGTTTAAAATGCCACCAAACAGTCCTGATCCTTTTGAATGAGAAATTCTCACAGACTTTCAAACTGGGAATGTTACTTTGAGCCTATCCGTACATCTAGGTGAAACGTTCACAATGAAATTCAAAACCACATGAAACTTGCCTGGTTTCAGGTTTTGTTGCAAACTCCAAACTCAGACTAGGCTCCTTGAAAGGTTCACAGACATTTTCAGCAAATCTAGATTAATAACATTTAAACAATTGTAATTGTGAAAACAAAACAAGACAAAAGAAAAAATCTCAGAAAACAAAGAACAAGAACATCCAGCTATGCTACTGCATCAGTTCTCCCAGGGATGCTGATGTGATGATGCATGTGGACTTTGTAGTTACTACTTAGTATACCTAGTAAAGGTTTTTAAGAGCTGTATTAAAAACAACAGTGTTCTGTTCTGTTAAATAGTCTTTGGTGCCTTTACATTAATTACATGGATTTCATTTGCAAATGAGAGCAAGTTTTCACAGTGGCAGACAATGCCAGATTTCTTTTAATGGTGACAGTTTGGCAGCATCTGTGCTCCCCTCGCGTGCCGGCAATGCAGACCTCCAGGGCAGGGCCTCCTGCCTGCCTTCCTCCTCCTGTGCTGGGCGATCCCTTTAGTCTCCCACTCCCAGACCTCACGTGGGGCAATCCAGCTGTAATTGCCTACTAGGATATGCTGCCATAAATGGCCTGCAAGTGCTCTCTTTTGGAGTTGTGGTCATTAGTGAATATACAGACTATTTTCTTCCTTTGTTAGGAGCACAACATGTTTAAGAGCTCAGGCAACTCCAATTAGTTGTTTACACCACCTGGATCTCCACTGGGGTGCCTCAAAATCCCATGTGCTGGGGCATTTCTAGGATATGTATGGCAAGACAGACTTTCACAGGCCTCCCTCATCAGGTGGGAAACACTACCTCTTCTCTCACTGACTAAATCAATCTGAGAAACCGCAGACTCCTCAGCTAAGGGTTCACTGACTGCCTTTTAGGACCACCTTTTGTGTGTCAGCATGAGTACAATAGTTAACAGCTTGCTGGAGCTGAGACTCCAAGAGGCGGTTACACCTGTGTGAGCCTTGAAATATTGATAAATTTAGATCAGAAGTAATTGTGTCTTTCTTGTACAGGCAACTAACATTTAATTGAATTAATGCCCTAAAATAAGCCCCATAGCAAACAATGGGACAATAATCAAACACTGAGGGGGAATGCATTTCAAATATTAATGTTACATGTTGCTTCCAGGTTCTACCCAGGAGATTGCAAGGGATGAAATCTTCCCTCCTAGCCATACCACTGTTCTGCACAGTTTGACTGAAGCTTCAAACATTTCCAAGCCCTAGGTCTGTGACTAAGCCAGGAACACATAACGTCTTCCTGGACTCCTTTAGCACACAGCATGCTGGCTTAGGTACTGGGCAGTACTTAATATCACAAAACATCGCTTGACCATAGGCCATATTTAATGTAATTCCTGACTGTGTCATATACAGAGTCCATAGAGGCACTTTTTGCATCTTTGCTGTGCTGATGTAAAAACTGATAACTTTTACAACCTGTAACCATTTTAGGTTGGATTCTCAGGTTTTGAAGCGATAGCGTTTCACATATTTTTGTTCTCTTGTTTGTTTCCACTTCTGTGGAGTGAGGGCTGGGTCGCCTTGATTTTCATGAGATTTCTAGCCAAACCCTTTATTGCTCATTCTCTACAATCTTGCTGAATATTTTATGCTTTTGGCATCACAAAACTATTGGTCTCTGAAGTCACTTCCATTTTCCATTTTAGTCCTAGAGGAGAAATTGTTTACAATATCCAACAAAAATATTCATTTAGTGAGTGCCCTGCATAACAGAACAATATATAGATGTTCGTCACATAAACATCTGACAAGACCTATGCCTTGTGGCATTTCTTGAATTTTGAGTGCTTAATATTTTTACTTTGGTAGCAAACGCATTTTTAATACAATTTCTCTTTTTTTTTTTTAAAAGCAAACTTTAATACAGAAAATCCCTCTTGGGAAACTGTAGGAAGGAATTTAATGTTTTTAGGGGCTTTGTTCTCTGTCTTCTTTTATTTTTTCACTGTGTTGTTCATTAACTGGGTAAGAACCACACTAATCCCTGACATTTGCCTTAACAAATACATTAATAACTTCTTCCCCTCATTTAAAATAGCCTCTTCTCATTTTAATTAGAGGAGGATGAGGTGCCCACATGAGGCCAGTAGGATTCAGAGACATTTGACAGTGACAACAGAATGCCAAGGCACAGGAATGACAGTTACAAACACATGATTTCTCTTTTCCCCATCTCTAAATCCTTTTGTCCCTTACAAATATTATCTTTGCCTTGGTGCCAACATCTTTCTCATTCCCTCCCTGATTCCATATCTCAATCGCGATCCTTCCCAGTCGCCCTCCTATCTAGTATCAGTCTGACTCATAAGTCCTTGTCCTAAACCACCATCATATTTTACGACCTTTGACTTGTGCCTTTTTCCTGTGCCCGAACACATTTTCCTTTGTTTTTTTTTTTTTCCCCTTCCTTGATGGTCTCCCTTTTCTGCATTCTAGTCAAGCTGCTTCTTATTCCATGCTGTCCGATGATTTGCAGGAAGAAGGCTGAGAACATCTGATAGACACCTTTATTCCCTTTGTATTTAGCACCACTGGCAACTGAAAAGAGAAATCTGAGAGCAAGTCCTCCTCAGATCTGCAAGCCCCAGGAAAGAATACATCCACTGCAGACAGAATCTTTGAAGAAGCTGGTAAATGAAATATGCAAACAATTTTACAGAGGATCAGATTTCTCCAGACTGAGGAAGACCTTCATAGGCTGGTGAAAGAGGAGTATCCCTTCCCAAGCTCTGAGTCCTACTACAAGCAAGTAGTCAACAAAATATTTCAAAAATTTCTTAACATGAGCAAAAGAGATTTTCCCTCAGTGCATTCTGAGAAACAGCTGACCATATTTGCTGGAAGTTTTGAAAAAATAGCCCAAGGCAGATATTTGGCATGAAAACTGCTGCCCAGTGGTTTATGTTTGACAAAGCAACTATAAAAAGATTCTTACAATTAAACCTTGACTCTAAGAATCCTACTATAAGAGCTTACAATTAATGGCTACCAGTTCCAAAACCATATTTTACTTAATGCTTAATACTATAATGACTTAATTTAGTCAGTGCCTAGAAAGATAAACTTTATTTTTGAGGAGAAAGTAATGGTGAAAATAAAACAATGGTATGCTTACAAAATTGCAATTTTTTTCCAAGTGCTGTTTCCAAGCACTTTATGTGCTGTTCTCAGAAATATTTTGTATCTCCAAATGCACATTGTAAAATCTCTCAGTTACCCACAAATGAATTGAATTAACTTTGGAATCAAAGGAAAGAAAAATGTTTCACAGAACGCTGGAATTGCTCAAAATTGCACATATGCACAGAAAAAAAAAATTACCTGATAGATTACATGCTATAAGATCTGCATGTGAGATAAAATACTCACAAGGCTTTATATGCTGTTGCGTTAGGAGCAGACTTTTACCTGCTTTTTCTCTTTACTCTTAGACAAATATTTTGCTCTAAGTAACACTTCTACACCATGTTATTGATCTTCACAGAATAAAATTCCTTTTATAGTAAAATTAAGACAGTGTTTATGACTCCTATTGTTTTAAACTGTCTTTAGTGTTGATGTGGGTGTATTTAAGTCATTAAACAACATTATGAATCTATCTGTGCAGTCATCTCTAAAGCTTTTCATTCTCTAAAGCTTTCCAAACAAGTGAAACATTTTAAACTATTCCAGCTAGGGATTCATCTTTAGGAATGTCCTGTTTATGATTCTTAATCAAAAATCCAAAATAAAATACCTTTCATAACTTTCCAACATGCAAAAACACCAACATATCAAACAAGTATACCTTATGTTTTTGAAGAGAAAAAGAACAAACTTTTCAGACTACAAACATCTCTATTCAGATAATCTGAGCAACGTAGCTATTCTACATATGACATTCTTCCACTGCAAGAACTATACTATCTTACTTAGGATACAAAGAAGTTAATAAAGTAATACAGTTGGATTTGCTTTTAATGAGAGCATCCTTTCCTACTGCCTGTAATATAATAACTTGTGTACTTTCTTCTAACTTCCTTAGAAAGTTCAAATTTGCTAAATGCACAGCATTCACTGCAATCAACAAGGCACTTAAGTGTGTGCTTAATTTTGTGCACATGAGCAATCACATTACAGTAAATGGAATTTGAATGCTTAAAGTTAAGCACACACTTAAGTGCTTTGCTGGATCAGGGCCAGAGCATGACAACTTGCAGGTCATCCTTACTGCACAGCAAGAGATCACAAACCTTAAATATCCTGTAGAAACCTTCTCCCCACTTCAAATAACTGTACGAAAGGCAAGGACGAAAATACAGTAATAAGTAGCTGCCGCATTCTTTTCTTCTGTTACAACTCACTCAACTGGCAGCAGTACTTGCAATATAGCAAATTACCAATACAATAAATTCTCTTAATAAGTATCCATAAAATTACAATTTATTTTAAAGATCATCATTTGTAATTCTATTCTCAAAAGACCATTAGACACATGGATCTTTTTAATTTTAAAAGACCAGCTAATAGTACTCACAAAAGAATTTATTCAAGACCTTGATCTTAAATTGATACAATCACACAACTTAATCAGAATTAAAGATAAGTCAAAGTAGCATACAATATTATCACAAGGGTCAAAATAGCTCTTCAGCAGCCACACAAAGGATGCCACTGGTACTACAACCTTGGGTATCTAGGATTCTGATTCTGGGGATCTAAGACTCTGAATTAAATGTTTTTGTTAACAGTTTTCTGCCAGTTATTATGCTGAAGAGGTGAGGAGGGGGATTGTTGCTGATGTTTCTTCTTTCCATGCAACTGAAAGGATGGAAAAATATTCTAAGAATCTTTTTAATTCAGTCACAGCTTCTCAATCTAAAATGAAACTTTATAAACACTGTTCTACACACTCCATTATTTAATTACCTGGCTAAATGGACATGGTTCACCACTTCTCCAGGACCTGTTTCTCTTCCAGTAATATGAGATTAACATTTTTTTTTATGACCAGAAGCTACATTTTAGATCGAAATTTGCCTGACTACTGACAAGACTCAGATATAGGGAGCTTCTCTGTTTTTCCAACACATAAGTTTCTTCACAAAAATTAGCAGGGTGAAACAGCAAGTAAGAACATACTGCCAAGTCTGGTTTTCTGCCTTTCTACAAAGTAGTTTTCACACTTTCCACAACTGTGAATGTCCTTCTTGCTCTATCTTTTTTTTTTTTTTCCTAATTAGGAAGAACCAAAAAATCCTTGCCTATACTGCGAGTGTACGTGTTGTGGGAAGAGGCTGTCGAGGAACTAAAAGCACATTCCAAGCCAATTCTGATCTCATTTACAGGGATGAAAATCTGGAATTAATCCATTGAGTTTAACAGATACGTTCTGGGCTCACATAGTTGAAATCTTACATTTATTACTGAAATCAGTGTTTTTCCCTCTGACATTCACAAGAAACATTTCCTGAATAAAAAAAAAAAAGGCCAAATCATCCAGTTGGAAGACTGGCATAATTCCATTGAAGTCAATTAAGCTGTAGGAATTTACATTTGCTGATGATCCAGATGAAAGTATATAAAAGTTTTCAGAGCAAGCTTCTTTCATTTAAAACTGCATTATGTTAGGTGCACTGTTGATATTCAGAATTAATGTGCAAGTTGTTAATCTCGCTAGACCTGGATTTAAAATTAGACAATGCAATAATTAGTTTGGCACTATCATTCTGCTACCTAGAGGGTAATAATGTAGGTCATAAAATACTAGTGATCAGCACAGCTTTTCATACAAAACAAAGAATCCCTATTGGGAGGGAGGAGAGGAGGGAGGAGAGAAATCCAGAAGTTGGTTGTTATCAAGACCAAACTGGGCTGTGAGGTACTACACCACCTCACAAGATGCTGTGTTGCATATATCTACTTATGTTTCTCAGCTCCCAAATGTGCAGATAATTCTGTAGGGTATAATTGCCTCAAAGATGTCTACAAGCTATCTTTCTGTGCTATTTTTGTGTTGGACGTTCATTATTCTTCATGTTTTTATTATTAAAAAAATAAGAAAATTTTTATATTATTCCCTTTTTTTTGCTCTTGCTTGAAATATAAGCATTATGTAGAACAAACAGTTTACAAACATACAGAAGTGCAACACTATAGCATATATATCTTGATTTGTTTTCTTGACAAATGACTACTGGCAACATCAATAATTCAAAGGGAGAAACAATGAAAATATAGAGGAATTGCATTAGTATATGTCCTTCTGTCCTGTCAGTCATTCTTGCTAAGCTCTTATATAAACATAAAGAAAATTAGGAAATCATCAAGTCTGAAAGCTACTGTTGATGAACACTTGCTTACATTTTTTTCTATTTAAATGATAAGAATTCTTAAATATACACATTTTGGGGCTCTCTCATACATATATCTCTCTATTAAGAAAAAAAAAAATATTGTATTAGCTTTTAATCAGGCTGTGTTTATGTAAGACACACAGAAGAGTTCCATGAAGATAAGATGAAAACCTATATACAGGTGTGCCTATGGCTAAAGTATCTCTATATCTCTTGTATGTATACTATGAGAAAGTGCGCATTCGATGTTACAGATGCATATATTCATAAATCATTTAAAGTTGTGCTTTTCATGTGATGTGAGGCACGGATACAAACTTGCTAATGATAATTATAGAACTGATGCTGATTTAGTCATTTCAAGAAAGCCATGGAGGCATAATTAGTGTCTGAATGGCCTCAATATTGCATTATTAGGAGGCTAGGGTGAAACTTGAAATGAGAACATCAAGGCTGATAAAAGAAAAGAAAACATGAAATACATACATAATTCATTCTGAGATATTATAAAGGTTTATAACCAGAAACAATAATTTGCAGAAAGCATCTCATGTACTGGAGCCAACTGCAATAATTTGGTCAACCTGTTTAAGATCAAATAGTATTCTTAGCTATTCTCAGTGGTATCTTTCTAATAAAGTAGCAGCAAACAGACACTGTTTGCTTCTGGTCACTTTTAAAGAATGTTCAGTTTATCAGTGGGGACTTTAATCTTAAGCTTCATAGAGTACAAAAAGAACATTGATCCTACTGTTTTGTCCTCTAGGCCACAAAGCATGCACATTTTTACATTCATTTGTCATAAAACAAAAAATACATTTTGCCCTTTGAAAATACCAAATGCCAGCTTTTAAACAAAATAATTTTCCATCACATTTTTCCCTTTCTTTTAACCTTTCCATCATTCCCCCCACCCCCTTCCTTTTATCCCAGACTAATTTCCTCTCTCTCTTGATGCCTTTCTTCCATTTTAAGTACTAGTAGGAACTTTGCAGAATTCATTGGTTTGGACCTTTGCCAAACTAGCCACTGTTTAATGATTTGACATGGTAATTTGAATGAATCAGAATTCTTCACAATCCTCTTTCTAAATTCCTTCTAGACAGGTTACAGAACACACAAACAATACCTTTTCAGCCAAGTTAGACAAAGGAATGTGCAATATATTTGTGTGTGTGGTATATGATTCTATATAATCTGAGTTAGACCAGGTCTACAGACCCAAGAGGGTGGATAAAACCCATCCTTTGTGTATAATTTACTTCAAATTCATTTTCTCTCCTTCATTTAAAAAAAAATTGAATATGCAAGAAAATATTGGCATTTCATGCTTTTATGTACAGAAACTAATTAGTTATTTTTCTGTACTACTTATTTGAAAATGGTTTTTGTTTTTTTTTTTCACTTGCTTTGCAATGATCAAAAGTTGCCACTATCAGAAATGTGTTCAATAGTCCCCTTTCATAATCACTGGATCAAGACTCTATATCCAATTCCCTACAAAGAATATGGAGGTCTCGTCTTCTCCGGCTCTGGAAAGCCAGTTACAGCATATCGTGAGTGGCTCCTGCTCCCAAGCCCTGCTCAGTCTTTAGTTTAGGTCAGCGTAACTCTTCCCTTCTCAGTTTTTTTTTTTTTTGTCCCTTAAAATATGTGTTGTTTTTTTTTTTTCAATTTTTTCTATGATGGAGCCATGAATAATGATGTTTTCTTAACAAAACTGTAGAAAAGTCTTGAATTCTACTTTTGCTTGCCAGTATCTGAAAGAACCTTGTTGGTTAAAAACCTCATTAAAGGTCATACAAGGAAGATATGCATATCCTGTGTCTTCTCTCAAAGCATAAAATGTCTTCATGAGTAAAAAAGTCAAGGATGCAATGCTACTAAATGGTTTGTGGCTTGAATTTTAGTGAGGGAAACGCATACACTGGTACAAATTTATAACAGCCTTTCACATTCCATGGCTACCAAGGTTTAAATACACATTTGTCTTTAATTTTCACTTAAATTAAGTAAAATAGAAATTTTTAAGTCCTGTATCAGCTTGCAAAAACTAGCTTTGGAGAAGACTTATTGATAGGATAACATTCACCAACTTGAAACCACTAGGGTAGATCCCAAACTAGTAGACAAGAATGTTAATTCTCTCAACTTATGTTTTGGTGAATGGCACAGCTCATCTCATCACAGCCTCCTGTCCCTCATTTAGTTTGTTTTGAAAGCCTGAAGTTTGTATAGGATAAAAGAATATTACAACCATGAGCAAAAAGGAGAAAGATCAGATTGTGGCAGATAGGACTTGATCCTGAAAAAAATGGAACTCCTTACTTCTCATTGTCTTTAGTGGTTATTATACATTCAGCACTAGAGAGAATCCAGCTTCTGTTTCTCTTCCCTGACCCCCCAGCCCCCTACTTTTTACTATTAACCTTTAACTTTACAGGAGGCACCATTAACCGCAAGTACAAGGAAGGGCTAAGTGTGCGACTATATCTGAAAATCAACTAGCTACATAACTACACAACTGGTTACAATCACATTTTCATAACTTTTGACACCTTTATATTTGTAATATTATAAATATTTGATATAATCTTGCCAATATTTGTAGTAGTTTTTGCAATCTAAAATAGTGAATACTGCAACGCAACATTCTTTAAAAGATATCTGCTGGACTGTATTTTAAACTAAATTCTAAGAAAAAAGCTAGACCCTAAAACTGGAGGTGAGAAGGCAGTCTCTTTCATAATCTTGGGCTAGATTGTGTTTTTGCACTGTGAAAATATTTTAATATTTCATCATACATCATATTTCCAGTAAGTTGAACTACACTCTACAAGCTCCAACCCAAGAATGATGGTCTCTGATGTAACCCAGCCAAATATGCTTCCTTCAGGTAAGACTAGAACGAGTGGGAACATTTAAAGAAATGAAAACTTACCCTCTATATCAGAGGATCATGTTAGGGAGCATTTTAAAAAATTGGATGTACATAAGTCCATAGGATATGATGGAATGCCCCCATGAGTGCTAAAGTAGCTGTCTGAGATCATTGTGAGGCCATTCTCAATTACCTTAGAAATGTCATGATGATCAGGGGAGGTTCTTGAGGATTAGAAGAAACCATTATGTCACATGTCTTCAAGGAGGAGGATTTGGGGAACTGCAAGGCAGTCAGCCTCACCTCAGTCCCTGGGGAAATAATGGAGCAAATAATGCCAGAAACCACTTCCAGACACAAGAAGAACAAGAAGGTGATTCAGAGTAAATAGAATGTATCCAGAAACGATTTCCAGACACATCAAGAACAAGGTGATTTGGAGTAAACAGAATGTATTCGCAAAGGAGATACCATGCCTGACAAACTTGATAGTGTTCTATGGTGAAATGACTAGTTCAGCGGATGACAGAAGAGCAATACATATTGTTTATCTTCACTTTAGGATGATGGAACAGAGTGCACCCTCAGCAAGTTTGCAGAGGATAAAAATCTGGGAGGAATTGCTGAAGCCAATGGCTTCACTAAGGGCAAAACATTCCTGACCAATTTGGTGGCCTTCTGTGATGAGGTTACAGCATTGGTGAACACGGGACAACCAACTGATGTCATCTACCTGGACTTGTGAAAAGCATTTGACAGTATCCTGCACGACATCCTTGTCTCTAAACTGGAAAGACATGTATTTGACAGACAGGCCAGTTGGTAGATAAGGAATTTGCTGGATGACCACACTCAAAAAGTTGTCGTCAACGGCTCAGTGTCCAACTAGAGACTGGTAGATGAGTGGCGTTCCTCAGGGGTCAGTATTGGGACCTATTTACCACTTTTGTCGGTGACATGGACAGTGAAACTGAGGGCACCCTCAGCAATTTTGCCAATGACACCAAGCTGTGTGATGTGGTTGACATGCTGGAGGGAAGGGATGCCAACCAGAGGGACCTTGACAGCCTGGAGAGGTGGGCCCGTGCAAACCTCATGAAGTTCAACAAGGCCAAGTGCAAAGTCCTACGCATGGGTCAGGTTAATCAGCTGGTCTGGTTTGGCCAGAAATTATCAAATTTTCCTTTATTACCTTTTAAGATTTGTTACTGTCAAAATTCAATACATATAAGATTGGCTGAGAATGGGTAATGCATATCCAGTTTTTTTAACTCCTTGACTTGTAACTTTCTCTGTATTCAAGAGCAGCTAGCAATGCAGTTGTTGTAATGCTACTACCACTAATTATTATTTCTGTATTGTTATTATTACTGTCATCTTAATTGCTGCTGAGATTCTGTGGCTTGTCTCTTCAGTCTCACCAACCGCCTAGAACAAATGTTGCATGTTTTGGGATAACAATAGCATTCCATCATGTATATCCTATATTTCATGTCAAAAGATGTGACACCAAGTACTCAAATACATGCCTATAGACATAATATGGTGGGTGTTTTCCCAAGAGAATCATACAAGGAAATATCTTTCACAGCACTCTGTTTTGAAAATACAGCTTACAAACCTGTTTTTGCTTGGCAACTATCTCCAGTTGAAATTGTGTTATTACCCTGTGGGTGGCACAATGCCACTCTAGCAGATGGGCATCAGCGCAGGCATGCCAGAGAACTAGTACGTGCATTGAGTTTGAGTATTGGGGCTCAGATACCTGTCCAGGTGTGAGTGCCTATAAATTTGCATCCTGGTTGAAGGAATGTAATTGTAACTTCAGGTCAGTTTGGCATTACTTTTGATGTTTTCAAAATACTTCTGATACTACCAAAGAGTACAACTTTGTTTGTTTTCTTGGCAAATAAGGGCTGTGAATAGCAAGGGTACATGGGTGAGGGACAATGTATTACAGCCTTCCACTTTCCCAGTACTCCCTTGAGGAAGCATACAGGGACATACACAAGTACAACTGCAACCAGGGTGAATTTTCTTACTTAATATGATAGCTCAGCTGAGTGTGGAAGGCAGATTCATGACCTTTCACGCTGCAGAAGCGTGCATATACTGTAATATCTTCTGAATAAGATTGCTAATGTTTCAAAGTGCTATAAGGGTCTTTACTTCTCCCTTGCAATTTTATTGACATTTTTTTCCTAGTTTTCATTTGTGCTATAGTCTAAATTTTACAGTAAATCATTTAGGTTTGCTTTGGAGAGGCTGCAATGCTGCTCCCAGGCACACTGCCATGACTGAATCCACAAGTGAACATTTTGTATATTCTTAAAAACCTTATATCCTCATACAAAATGTGTAACAGAGCTCTCAGCCAGTGCACTGCCGTTAAATGCATTTGCCTGGGGATATGAAATCAAAATAGTTATTTGTATTAGTATGCAACTATGGATAAAATCACATAATAGATACAACTTTTTGCTTTGAAATATAACACATACATTTTTTTTCCAATAATTTGTGTGTGGGCAGGGGAAGGGAATATGCATGCAGAGGAAATTTAATGTTGCTCAAATGATACGCTCAGATTTCAGAATCAACTAATCTGCTGTACCTTGACAAAACTTAATTGATACTAGTTTGCATCACGTAAGTATTCACTTCTTTGAACCCTCCCAAGACTTTTGACTTTTTAGTTTTTGGAAAAGGTTTGAAGTAAATTCTTAGGGTTGAATTCTGCTTGTGTTAAATTCCATGGAACAGTGGAATGAGTATGTAACCTGATGCACGGCTAGCCAATATCCCTGTAAATTTTGATTATTATGATTTAGGTATAAAAACCTGCACAAAATTGCCTTAATATTGTAGTAGAAAAGTTGGTTAAATGAGCTTGACATAACTATCAATTTACTGTCTAGTCTGATGTATTAGTTGTCTTTGTACCACTAGTGTTCCCTCAGGAAATTATAACAAGAAAAGAGATG
This sequence comes from Tetrax tetrax, assembly GCA_009806455.1. Classification (NCBI taxonomy): domain Eukaryota; kingdom Metazoa; phylum Chordata; class Aves; order Otidiformes; family Otididae; genus Tetrax; species Tetrax tetrax. The sequence continues at coordinate 14,683 of WHYT01016804.1, forward strand.
TAGAGGTGCCCAATTCAGTTGCACAGTGTTGACTTTGAGTTTTGTGGTACTAGATGTGTGCTTGTGAGACATAACTGAATTTTAGTAACTCAGGAGTTAATGAGTTAATGAGCAAATAACTTATTTCTGTGACATAGTAAACAGATGCCATCAAAAAGTGTAAGATTAATTAATTACACCCTGCACATACTTCAAAATGCCTTAATGATTCACATTATTGGTCTTCATTATATCATCTTTCATATTTTCAGCCTAAGAACAATGCACACAACATTGACCAAAAAAAGCATAATTTTACTGAGAAGTGACTGTTAATGAACCAGCACTCCAGAACAGATATACAGGTTATGTGGCAAAGATCATAACCACACAACATCAGGTACAAGGTCCTGTGGTCATAGGTGTTCTTGCTGCAAGTTTTAGACCTATCAATCTGCAAGAAAGTGCATGGGGTGTCATTTTATCAAGTGCAAGATGTCAGTGCAGTAAACCACAGGCCATCCACAGAAACTAGAGCCAATAGTAGCTACGCCTGTAGCTCAACTACAGAAAATTCCTCAGTAAACTTACAGTGTAAGTGCCTGTACTGACTGGGACTAGCTGAAGCCTCCGAACCTTCTGATGATGACAGTAGTGTAGTACAGGATGAATCTCTGGCCGCTTAGCTGAGACATCAGGTATAGAAGCAGACGAACTCCTAGGAAGAAGGGCATTTCTCTTCATTAAAATTTAAAATGGTTCCTCATTTGCTTTTGTACTTCTATAGAATGAAAGTAAGACCTTGTTGGGAAAATCATGATTAGTAAGAAAATTATTTTCTAACTCCAGGTAATTGTAGTGCTATAATAGCTCAATAAAAATGTAACTGAAAGTGACACACGTCCGTATTTTGCTACAAAAAAAAGTTTAATCAGAAATTCCCAGTCAGCTGTGTGACTCGTTAAGTCCTTATATTGACAATGAGAAATAGAAATAAGCAGAAACCTGGTAGTATGAGTGGGTTAGTTGTAATAAAACACCCTTCAAAGTTCCCCCCTGAGCACTGCAGTGTTTCTTAACCATCACAACAGCATGTGGGCCAGCAAATCCGTTCCAGGTATTACAGATATCTCTATCAACCATTCTTTCTCATCAATGAAGTCCTAAAAGGATCATAAGACAATTCAGATGTGAAGGGACATCAGGAGGTCTATAGTCCAGCCTCCTGCCCAAAGCAGGGTCAGCTATGAGATCAGACCAGTGTGTTTGTCAGTCTGATCTTGAAAACCCCCAATGATGGAGACTGCACAGCCTCTCTGGCAATCTCTTCCAGCGCCTGGCTGTTCTCATGATAAAATTTTCTCCTTGTGTCCAGTTTAAGCCTCTCAATTTAGTTTATGACTGCAAAAGTTTAAAATATACCTACAACATATCACAAAATCAAACCAAAATATATTTTCTTTGTAGACCTGGCTTTTTGTGAATGACTTTTTGTTCAGGAGTTGCTTTTAAATATGCATGGTATAACATACCTATTAAAATACAAGCTAATCTATAATTTGAATGAATGCCTCAAAACACAATTATTTTTTCTTAATCTCAAGGAATGTAATTTTGATGGTTTTCACCTAGTCCCTATTTGTTCCCATCAGAAAACCAAAGCAGTCAGCACAGCATGGTTGACAGACTGTGCTCAACAGATGCACAGAACTGGAATAGCATGGGGTACTGAGATCAGGAGTGAGATTCATTGGCAGAGATGTGTGTGGGAAACTTGCACAGCATCTGCCTGCATTATGCCTTTTTTCAAGTCAACACTATTCAGGCCTTGGGTTTTGAGCATTGTATTTGCTCAGAAATAAAGCTTTGAATGACAGATACTTATTAATTTGCTGCTTGCCAGTCCTTGATTAATTATTGCTGGTAATTCAGGAGGCCAATTATTGGTTTATAAAAGTAAGACGTTATTAGAGAAAGGCTAGGAATTAGACCAATGCATCATATTGGGCTAAATTTGAAGGTCTCTACTCAGTTCTTATGCAAACTGAGGGACTGAGAAGTTGTCCAAAATCTTAGCTGCCATTTTGCAGGAAATTTTTATTTCCATTTGTCTTTGGTTTAAAACCCCCTTTTATATTCAGTAGCTTAATTTTTACACACACACGACGGATGCCCAAACAACTTCAGGTATAAACCCAAAAAGCAACAAATCACAATTAAAAAACTGGGACTCACTTTTTCCTGATAAATACATGGTGGGCAAACATAGTTTCAATATCATCATTTCCCTAGAGCTAATAACGCATCAAATCAGAACTTGGCCATTTGAACTTGAAGTGACTTTGTGAGAAGTACAAACTGTGATGGCCAAGCAAGCACAATACAAAGCCATAGGAAAGCTGCCTTAGAAAGACTAGAACAGGTTAAGAGACTCAGCCTTAATTTTACTAAGATAAGTAAAGGATAAAGGTTGTGAGGAAACCTTCTGGAAGCGCCAAAAAAATATTCTCCTACTGGCCGATGAAAAGAAGAAAGTAAAAGGGATGTCATTATGGATTTATATAAAGCACGCAGACATAAAGATAGCTAAGAGAACAAATCACAAAGATGTTAGAGGGAATGTCCAAGCTGAGAAAGGGAAAGGATGATAATGAGGAATTTCTAAGCCATATTTGGAACTTGGTAAAACAATGACCAACACTGATTGTAGAGAAGGGATGGACCCATGGACCCTCTCACTGGTTCCCTGTGCTGGAGGCCCATTTGTGGGCAGGGGCATCAATTGCTGGACAAAGCCCAGAATGCATCCAAGGATGAGTGGTGTGTCAAAGGTAGACAGTGGCTCTGTGCTAACGTCTGAAAAATCTCAATGACAGTACAGTTTGTGAAAACTGAGAACTTCATGTATCCTACTTGCCTCCATTCATTTGAAAGCTGAATTGGTCTGTGATTGCTGTGAGAAAGTTTCAAATTAAATTGCTGAGATGTCATTTAAAGACGTGCATTCTTACAGAAACAAATAGTATCTCACAGGGTAAATGCAGTTTTGCCTGAGTTTCAGCCAGCCTTTCATGACAATCTTCCATAGGATCAGGTTTTAGTTTAAAATCAGCAGGGTACCATCACATTTTTAGTAAAAGCTGACGAGGTATATTGCTGCTGAATATAACATCTTCTATCAGTGCAGATAAACAATGAGCTGAGGAGTAAAAATAACTTTAGGTGCTGATTTCCTTGGTTGTTGTGAACTAATAAATCAGATTTTTTTTTTTTTCAGAAAATACACTAAAACAACATGGCAAGATACTCCAATGACATTATAAGCCAGGGTCTGCAGCAGTGGCTATGGATCAAAAGAAAATTACAATGCAAATTATTTTTGGTTAACCATTATCCTTTGAGACCGCCAATTCTGGTATTTTGTTGAGATATCTGTAGTTACCAGCAACAGAGAATACTTCTTGAATGGCTCTATTCCTTCTCTTCTGTGAAAACTCAAAAGATAATGATGAGTCATTGCTCTCCTGCACAGATAAGATACCACAGGGACTGATGTTACTCCTCTTGCTCAGTGTGTGAGAACAAATCTAGAGGTTTAGAAAGGAGACATGGTTTGCAACAAATTCACCTGAGAAATCACTTCTCTTCCTGTGTCAGACTGCCAGCTCTGGATCAGAGGCTGTGCTGGAGCTTGTTGAGTATGAAAGAACAGCTTAGCCAGCAGGATTTTGTCTGTAAGAGGAATTTGGCTTGGGAATTAAGTCTGCCAGGTCCATCAAATCTCTATTGCCTTTGGGAATAGAAATGGGCTCTGAAATGAAGAGGCTTCATTGTTTGCTCTGGAGGGGTTTTTTACCTCTTTTGAGGTATTTATTTTCTACTCACTGGAGAATGTTGTACATATTTGGGACAATTATGTCAGGGTACTGAGAACTTCTGATGGGCATAAATCTGTATTATATGAATTAAAAAAAAAAACCACAAAAAACTTGTACCTTTTTATTACAAAAATCAAAAGGCTCATTTTGGTGTACCATATGTGATACTGGCCTATATTTTAATAACGTGAAATGGTGACCAAATAGAATGATGATAATTCAGTTTGGTTTTGGGATCACTGGCACACATCATAACTTGGCTAACAGTATTGCCAATGGATGTAACTTTTTAAAAAGATACTTTTAGAGTCTTCAGATAAATAGAGAGAGGATGTCTGTGAATGGTTCTAGACTGACAGTGCCAGGAATAACAGCAACTTACTCATTGCATAGACAGAAAAGAGGGATATGTAGGTTGTTAAAGTTATGCTGTTTTCTCTCTTTTTTCGCTTCAGAGTGCCTTCCAGAAGGACAGTACTCTCTCTGCTTCTAGAGCAACACTAGCATCTTTCACAAGACTCAATGTTTGCAGGCAGAAAGGTGTCCTTGTGTCCACAATCAAATCTATATCATAAATTACTTGAAATATTGCAGTCAGTCCATGGAAAACAGCTCTCTGAGGAGACACTGCCTTCTGTTCTTCACTCCAAACTTGCAAGAGGAGTTGGGGAGAAGGATGGATGGTCATGTTGGACCACAGGCTACAGTGCTGCTCTGCTGTACTGCTTCTGGAGGCTCACTTCGGTGGGAGTTTTGCTTTTTCAATACTAGGTCCTGGAGCAGGTCCTAGTAAAGAAGGAACTAGGGCTTTTTTTCCCTCATCTGAATTATTGCTTATTTTTTCTGTGTGCTATTTAGTTTTTAACAAGATTTTGTTAATTTGTTTATTTGTTCCTTGTTGAAAATAAACTCCAAAATGCTCCAGTGCTAGAATAATATTTCTTTGCTTGCGCTTGTTTTCATGTTCCAGTTTCCCTTTGCATTGCAGTTGAAGCAATGACATTAAACTATTACTCCATAGACTAGTTCTTAAAATAGGACTATTCTAAAATACAAAAAATAAGTTTTCCTTTCCTTTGAGTGAGTGCAGGAGAGGAATGTTGTGGTGATACTCCTTCTCTCTCTATGCTGAAGGGTCAACCTTTACATTTTATGTAGGATCTGATGAGAAGTTCCACAACTTTCCTTGATGTTAGCAAGAAACAGAATTATTTTTTTTAATGTAACCATTCCTCTGAAACAACAAAGATGAAAAGTTACAAGGTATTTCTGCATGAGAAGATAATAGAACTCTATGAAATTACAATAGCAACGCTATAGAAGTAAAAAATTAAATACGAGTTTAATTATTCTTGCAAAGTCTCTAGTTCTCTAGAGTGGTATGCGAAGTAACAACAAACACACAAGCAAACAAACTCACCAGCAGTAACAGGGAGTCATTCTTAGGGTCACAGACCAAACCAAAATAATGACCATTTTATGCCTTCGAAGAAAATGCCTCATCTGAGGCACCAGTATATAATACCAGGGGATTTTATTCCACTAAGCTCTAGGTGGAGATGAAGTTTCTATATCTCCTACTACGGACCATGTCTCTGTTGGGTCTACAGCATTTGAGTTTGATTGTCCAATTTGCATTCACCCTCCCCCAAGACTTCTGTAATGGAAGGCTGGTGTGACGGCATTGGGACCACTTTTCCCTCATCTTTAGTTGCATTAATTCGTAACTTGATGATTTGCAGCTTTAATTTAGAGTGTTTCACTCTGTTACCTGGTATCTATCCCAGAACAGCAGCAAGTAAAGCTTGAATGAAAGAGGAAAGGTAACTAATTAACATAAAGAGATATAAGTCTTTAGAGGCATCTGTTCACTAAAAAGTCTTAGTTTCTGTGGACCTACCAAAGCAGGAGATGGTATAAATTCCTCTTTGTTCCAGCATTCTTCTCCCTCTACAAAATAAGGTTATTTCTGCATCAGCTAGCAACAGTTGTCATAGAACTTACTATTTTCTAAAATGTATCATGTTACATCACTAGGTATTGCTTTAGATGTGAGTAGCTATCCAGACACAAGGTCACGTAAGTTATTTCAATTAGGAGAAGAAGCTGGTGAGAGAAGCACGCACCTCTGATGTTAAGATGTTTATATACAAGGAAGCAGAAAATCTTGCCCCTCATTAGAAGTTAAGTACTACACAGTTAGAATGAAGTGAGAGCATACAGACAGGCAACATAATGCACAATAGGACAAAGCAAACATGTACCCTGGCTTATCTCATAGTAACTTTGTTCCTGTACCTATGTTCACAGTGGCACCTTAAAACCAGTGATATCTTTCACAAGTTTAAGTCAGTTACTTGAATTATATGCTGTATCAATGAGAGAAAAAAACCAACTCATTTAGACTTCAGTGTCATGATTATAAGAGTGCAGTAAACAAAACCTTTCCCCTCCTTGGTATGTAACAAGACTGATACTTCAGAAATTAAAATTTGGGAGGAATACTTCAGGAATTAAAATTTCCTCCCTTAAAAATATTAAAAAAGAAAGATAAAACTGCATTTTTAATTTGAAGCCATTATAATCTATTTTCCTGCGACTCCACAGTTTTGTGTTTCTTTCAAAAAAATCCTCAAAGAAATAAAGAAAAGGGTTTTCTCATGAGCTGTTTTGAATATTGTTTTTCTTTCAGAGCTTTCTATGAGCTTAAAACACAATTCCCTAGTAATATTTATCAAAACACATTAAAAATTTCATTTTAGAAATGAACAAGGTTTTCTTTTGAGTGTGTCACTTCACAGAATGCTTGCATGGGAAGCAGACCTTCTTCTGTCATGCATGATGCCATCAGCCACGCTGCTGTGCTGACATGCTATGTGTTCCAGTTTGATCCCAACACAGAAGACAAACTGGGAATCACAGACTTTGATACAGAGCTGTGGGCTTCCTAACTGACAGTATGTAGTTCAGGCAACGAAAAAATAAGAAAAAAAATCTGCCTCTTGCCAGCTTCTATTGAAAAAAAAAATCTGATTTTCATATCAGCATTTTAAAGTAAAATTTGGCACAACTACCCACACTAAGGTACCTCTTTACAAAAACTGACTGTTAGTATTGATCAGAAGCCTCACACTGGTGAAAAAATTGCGCTTCACTTATGTGTATTGTGACTTTAGAAAAAAATCTTACAATGGAAACCCCAACAACTGATCAGGAGCATGGAATTTCTGATGGTTTGTTTAGTTTGACTGACTCTGGTACATTGCTGCTATGAATATAGTTGCTATGGAAGGAAAGCTTTAGTGCTGTCTTTCTTCTAAAGGGGTCATGATTTTGCAACATCTCAAATAACACAGACGGCTTAATGTCTGCAAACAGTACAACATCTAACATTTCCTATGCACAGTGTGGATCGTAGTTCGTAGTTTATCATTCAGAAATTGTGTAAAAATATTTTTATGATAAAATGTGAGGATATGCTTAAATATTCCTGAAAATAAACAATATGTAATAAATATATTTTTACAATGCCAATAGGTAATAAGAAAGTAATCAAAGGTGCATTTAGAGCTTCAACGAATTAAATGGACTTTCAGTACTTGAAAGTGGTATCTTGAAGAAGGCCAACTCTATTGTTCTCCAAAGCAATGAAAATATTTTCACTTTCTATCCACCAGAGCATCATTAAGCTGCACTGAGTTTTTTTCCTCTCTAAAACTCAAACAAAAAAAAAGCCTCCAGAGCAGGAGCTTCCCATCTCACTTGTTATCGAGTTTCTTAATGCGGTATTTGGCTCTAGCAAAAATCAAACATAAGCATTGGTTTAAAAACTGAGCCAGTTGTGGGCTAAAAGTTTATGAAAACATGATCCAGTAGAGACAACTAATGATAAAACTAAAAGTATTCTGTCTCCGTTATGATCTTCTCTACAAACTATTTATATGCTTCAATCCCTTAATTAGCATCTAACTAGTTCTCAAATTACAGTCTCCAAAAAGAGGACTGGTATGGGTTGGATGTTCCCCAATGGTTCAGGGATACCTTAATCCTAAGCAAAAATGTAGCATGACAGAGAGGCCAGAGGCGATGTAAGACACCACTGGAAAGAGGATTGATGGCTACATTATGCTTCATTTATGCTGGGTGGACATAGCTGTTTAGAATACAGTCTCCAAGCTAATGCTAGGATGTCAGTTTGCACCCTTGCAAACAGCATTTCAATCTATAAAATTCTTTGCTATCTGAATGCCAAAAAGTGAGTGCTGGTCCCCATCCCCCCCCCTTTTTTTTTTTTTTAATTAAGTGGCATGGCTCATTCAGGAGCTAGGAACATCTTGCTGGCAACAAGAAAAATTAAACTAAATTTAATATGTGATCATTTGCCTTGTGCTTTATACTGGTTAGTCCTCAAAATTATGGCTGTTATTTTTGCTTGCACCCTTCCGCTTCTTACAAAAAGGAGTTTCACTACACTTAGAGCCTGTCAAGAGACTTCTGTGCTTCCTAAACAATAAATAAGACCAGGTCTTTTAGAACTGTCAGTTTAACACCAAGGAAGGACAAAGAATTAACTCTTTGCAACCAATAAACTTGAAATTTTACAATTAGTATTTGAAAATGAGCCAAAAAGGTCACATTCCTCCTGTAGTAATTTCTCAGGCCGGAATATAAAGCATCATACACAAGCAATTTGATCAGCATAACCCTGGCGAGTGTTCCTGGTTCTCTTAAAATTCATCCTTTTGTGTCTTAATCTGCAGTAAAAAGGGCAGTCTGTCCTGCTGGCACACACACTTTCCGTGATTTTTAAAAAGAACTTTTTCACAGCTGACTTGACGTTTGCATTCCACATGCCAGCAATGTCTTTACTAAGCATGTGAGTGGAGTAACAATACGTATACAATGCAGTATGTCACTTAGTAATATATCATGGTGTAAAAGAAGATTAATGACATCATCCAGGTAAGGGACAGGATTTGCCTAATATGAGAAATGCAATCATTTAAAAACACAGAAAGAAGAAGAGTGATGATGGGATCTGGGCAGCAGGCATGTAAAGGACAAGAAGCCCATTACAGATGTCCCTATTTAGGAATATCTAGCACTGATTTGGACTTCTAACGACAAGGGAGGAAAACAGCAGCAGAAAAGTGGTGACTTGGCAGACACACACTGCAGACTATAACTGATATCTTTTTATTCTTCATCAAACAAAATTTAGAACAGTCTTGTTTTATTGATCACACCACAAAAAATAAGAAGAAATAATGTAATAACTGACAGTTTGCCCCTCAGGAAGACATATGCTTACATTTATTAATTTCTATTACCATTTAATATAGGACTGTTAGTCACAGAGCAGAATTTCCTTGTGATAGGGGTTGCACAAACACAGAACAAAAAGATGATCCCTGATTGAATGCTCTTCAGTCTAAGGACTAAATAAAATCCAATGGAAGAGTATAGACTTAAGGAGAAATATGACATGACAATGTTAATCAGCAGTGTCACTGGTATCAGTTGATTTAGTGATGCAAAGATTTACTTTTTTGCAGGTTTCTTTGCAAAGGCAAGTTTTAAAGTAGGCTTTTAAAGTCTTAAAGACAGCTTTGCAAATGTGCATGGGATTTCCTTCCTATATCAAAGGACAGGGTTACAGTATATTTGAAAAAGTACGAAGTAGAAACTGGAAGCTGAGAGTATTGGGGAATTTTTGACAATATGGAACCAAACAGGCAGACGTGATTACAAAGCATCCAAGTGGCAAGTGGAGTAGTTTAGATTAGCAAAGGAACAAGAAAGAACCAAAGAATTGTCCAGATACAATTGAGAACACAGGTTAGATCAGAACTGTCATTATTTCCATTGTTATTGTCTATATTTATTATTAAATATATTATTTGTTATTAAATAAATTGTGATTCACATTTTGCAGCCACTATCAAACCATAGTAAAACCCGCATACTTAAAATCAAAATGTTTGCTGTACAGTTTCACTGAATCCATCAGCATAAACCCAAAAGTGAAGTGTACCTGGCCAAATGGAGCACACTCAGCTACCCAGAAACAAATAAAAATAATGAGTACCACATAAGTTTAGCAAATGGAATACCATCACATCAGCCAGCCTACATTTACACTTTCCAATGTAAATGCATACCTGCATATAAAAATCCTCTGAAAACTCAGGCAAATACTGAGTTCCAGCTAAAAAGCTTGTGGTACTAAATATTATGTTAAAAAGGGAGAGGGGGGAGAGATAAACTAAACTAATAATAGAATTTGAAATAGATTTTCTAGCATCCTAAAAAGAGATTAATCCCCTTCACTTTGCCAGCATAGCCTGCTTCAGGATGGCCATTTTCTTATGGAATTAAGTTACTATCTATAATATGACACTAGCTGAAATGTAAAATCATGATCAAAGAACAACAAAGCCCATTGAAATCACAGTTTGTATACAGCTATGTAGCCTTCAGCTGAAGAATTTTCTCTTTCTCTCCCTTATACACATATATTTTGCCTTCAACTGCATCTAGAATAGTACATTTTCCAGGGCTATTTGACTCACAACTTCGCCAGACTACACTAACTGATAGCACTTATTTTCTTGGAAAGCGTGTTTTCTGGGCCCTGAAGAGCACAATTTTGCTGAGTGCAGGGCCCAGCACTGGGGAAAAAAAAAAAATAAAAATTTGCCACTTATTAAACTAAATGTCCTTGATGCTTTGTGCAGGCAAAAATACTCTCCCCTTGACCCTTCAAGTCCATTAACTTTAGGAGAACAGTTTTGCAGTTGCTGGTCTCCTATGGTGCCCTTTTCACAGCAACATGATAAGCTCTCAATATAGAGTGAGTTGTTCTTTGTAGCATAATGTAGGATATATGGTAGCTTCTTACCTTCCTCCCCCTCTGGGATTCCTAGGATTTGTGTAGTGTGTGTCTTCCTTATCTGTTTTTCTAAGAGATCCACCTAGAATTTAAGAATTTATGAATTTATTATCTTTCCCAGGCTTAGTCAATAGATAAGAATTGCACTTTAACTTCCCTTCACAGTTTTTTTTATTGTCAAGACAGTTCGAGTTACTTGTTGCTCCAGGCTATCTGTTAATTTGTTCATTCTTCCAGTGTTGGCATGCTTTACTTATCCATGGGCATAAAGGATACAGTGTTCCTGCTAACGGGAAGCTTTTTAATTTAATCTGTAGAGAGCCTGAATTAAGGAAGACAACAGAGCCTTGGCTTTACAGAAAACATAACCACATTGCCTGCATGGCTCGACAACTTTAAAGAAGATTTTCAAATTCTTGCCCCAGTCCTTTCTAGTATTAATGCAAATATCAATATCAATTTTTTGGGATATGCTCTTTTCATTCCTTCCTAATCAGGAAGAGAAACTGGATCCTCCTAAAAGCATTATAAAGAGATACTGCTATGGTTTTCATTAGCAACAATCTAGAAATACCAGATTCCATACGGAGGTGAAGCAATCACTTCACATCATTTTTTTCCTGAATTATTCCTTTTTAGAGTTGGGATGCCCATCATTGGAAACTTCTCAATTCCTTCATTTACCTTTAAACTCCTCCCTTTTATTTGCTGAATATTTCCGTGAAATCTTGTCAGCTCTTTTGGGACATATATACAAATTATCTGGATTTTGTCATTATATATCTTGCTATTTTTTCCATAAGTATAAACACTACAAATATACAAGAGCCTAGTTAGGCACTGTGTCACAGTGTCACATTCCCCTTTCTGGTCAACATCCAGAATACGGGATTGTATTCTGCTATTTGACATCAATTTGTCTGAAAGCACTTGCCTGCAGTTTCAACACTTCTCGAGTTAGGACATATCTAACCAGAATTTAACCAGCTTACTCAAGGAAAGCCACATTAAAATGCCCCTTAGATTAATCTGTACAGACTATTTTCCATATGTTCTTTAAATATGACAGTAGGATTGAATTAAAAATGTCTACACATTTCACATTAATGAAATTTAAAAAAAAGCTTACTCTAGTATATTTGGATTTGGCTGAACTGAAACTGATTGAGAAATCACAGAAGTGCTGTTGGAAAAAAAAAAAGAGCTTCAAGGTGGATACTTCTTGGGAAAATCTGCATCAGAGTGCTTGCAGCACTGCCCATCAGTGAAGGGGTCTTGGCAGTGAGGATGAATGAATGAAACCCTCCTCTGCCCCATCAGGAACGCTTGCTTGTATTGGTCACCGCTGCCCCTTCTCTCCTCTTCCTTTCCTCCCTCTTCTCTGGGCTTAATCCCAAGGGCAGGGCAGTTGTGGTATTCTTTGAGGTCCTGCCTAGAGCTGCCGCTACAGGAGCCTTCAATGTGCTGTGGAAGCCAGGACAGGCCAGGTGTAATTCTGTTTCTTTGTTGGTATCTTATTATTCTCGCAAATACGTTTCCCAGTTTACTTGGAAATTTATATAACTGTGAAGAGCATGAATGTCTCATATATATGAGCAGGGAATAGGATACCCTTGGGTAAATCTGGCAAAGAAATACATTAATATTTGTAAAAAAATATTACAGTCGTGTGATACCTGGTTACATGATAGAGTTGTTGCTTGCTAATGAGCAAGTAGTCATGGCCTGAAACAGCTACAAGGAGGTAAAGTACCAGAGTCCCACATAAAGAAGGTAGGTTGTGTTCTCTTTACACATGAAGACTCTGTTCTGATAAACATATGGCTGTATGTAGCAGAAAAACGTACACTAGCCCACCCTTAGCTAGTGCCAGAGTATCGGCCCCACAGACAATATTTTTTGCAGAATACGAAGCTTTAGGGTTCAGTAACAATTAGTGCCCTCTACTGTCCAGCCTACGGCAATAGCTGAGCTTTCATGGCTTCATACAACGCAAACAAGGAACTAGCTCAGAAGAGGAGGGCAGCGCCTTCTTTAGATTAACTGTTAGAGCAAGGAGATCCCAGCCTTTCCCCCGGCAAAGAACTGGCACTGCCTCATGGCTAATCACTGACCCTGGATTGCTCACAACCCCACAAAAGATCATACAAAGCTTTTAGAAAAAGGGAAACAGAAGACACAAAACACAGGTCTACTAGGCTACACTATACCTGACAATTTTGAGGACACCAACATAGCTGTGCCCTTGTCCATCCTGGTTAAGTACGGACACCTACATCACCTCAAAGTTGCGGCAATCAAACAGTGAGAGTGGCAACCGTGAAATTTCCTCTCTGATACTTTCCAACACTCCATGTATGAGTGAATCTAGCTTTTAACATAGTTGTGATGCCACAGCCCCTACATTGTCCTTTTGGTGGCTCATCCCTAATGAGTTCTTATTATATCTCAGTGCACAGAAGTATCCTGCCCAGACATTGTATCGCTAAATTCTCTGGGCTTTCAGACAGCCTGCGATGAAAGATAATTCAAGGAAGGAGAGTTATTTTAATGTTTGGAATCCCATATATTTAACAGCATTTCACTACACGTTATCACTCATCTAACACTGAGTTCTCTGTGAACTCAACAAAAGAGGAAAATAGGCAGAGGAGAAAAAAGAAAGAAGCAGGGTTTCTCCTGCTCATGTGTGCGGTAGCAGGAGTCTTCAGCGAGGCTGAAAAGACAATGGCCTAAAGGAGAAGATGTGGCTGACTACCAAAGACTGTTGTATACACAACGCAGGCTTTGTACCCTTATTTCAGATGACATGTAGAGTGGACGCTCACAAAGACTAGCAGCTCAGGAGAGGCAAAAAAGAGTGCATATTAGAAGATCAAACATTTGACAGCCACTCATACTGCTGGGTCACAGAGTCCGGCACACAACCTAGTTGATGACTGGTGGCTACAGACATACTTGGTTTCAGTCTCCTCAAAACACACTTGAGTAAATACAAACAAATGAAAGGAATATTTGATTCAAGTACCTAAGGTAACAAGCTCCTGCTCCACACAAAAGCAGAGCAGATTTGATATGTGAGGAATGAATCGTGACAGCTCTGACACTCAGATGGTGTCCCTCTGAGTGACGTCACCCACGCAGCCGGTCCCTGCTCTCCACAGTGTATATTAGTTTTCCTCCTTGTCTCAAGCTGTCACTTTAGGTTCATCTCACTGCAGTTGACAAGCTATTGTAACGAGGAAAAAGGAAGGAGAAACTATCACAGTGAAGTCAGCATGACAGTCTAAGTTCAGTAATCAAAGCAAATTAAAGGAGAAATTTTATTTTTAAATTACCTCCTCCACTTTCCCTTCAAGAAAGCCTGAAAAAAAAACCAAACCAAAAAGGACTTATAACTTTCAAGTCATTTGAAACAGACTGTCTTACACACATAAGACTTACCATTTTAAGCAATGCATTAATACTTATTAGTACCAAAAATCCACTTATCCTGGCAATGTCTACTCTTTTCTTTTTTAATTTTTAACATAGAGGGGACAAATACCTCCAATGGGAGTGTGGAGACCTCTGCCAGTTGCAGTCCTGTTTGCTTGGAGCCGCCTTCTATTAATTCAAGTGTCAGAGGTGACACTGTGTCTTCACTAGATCAAGATCTAGCCATGGAGTCTTCTGTGTCCGCTAACACAAAACCCCAGCCTGGCTTCCTAATTCCTAAGACCAAACCTGAGCTCTTCTCAGCAGTAATTAGAGTAGTATCATCTATAACAGTACAAACCACTCTAGCTAGTTCTGCAGTGCAAGAAGTTAGTCAGCTTTCAAAAAGAGACAGAGTAGACCAATGCCATGGCCATGCCTCAGACTCCCACACAGCATGGTGCAGGAGCAGCAGTGGGAACGTTTGAATTGAGCCACTCATGAGGATTTCTTAACTTTCAAGGTAATGCTGTTTCATGGGTGCCAACAAAACACTAAGAAGCAGCACACACAAGGCAGAGGAGGCAGTCAAATGTGTTTGAAAATGGTGGCATTCAGCAGTATATACAAAAGGGAGAGAAGACGAGCATCAGCAATGTACATAAATAATCACAAAGACACGAATCTTATGCCACAGCATCAGCACCAGTGCACAATCAAGCTAGAAGGAGTATCTTATTGCTCCTAATTTGTATGCACACATTTCTACTACTTATTTTTTATATTATCATTAAGACTTGATAAAATTCACTTTTCTTCAGTGAATTTCATACAATCTCCTAATATCTCAGCAGTAAGCAGCTATTCAATTTATAGTCCTGAACTAAGTTTATTCCCAGCGTCCTGCTCTGCATGTACCCATCTGTGTGTCCACATCTTTAGAGTGTACATTTCTGAGGAACAGGTACAGCTCTCATGCTGAGCCTGAGGCCTCATATAGTTGAAACAGATAATAACTATGGCTGGATTATCACAGTTTTATGCATGATGTATGACAAATCTGAAACAGAGTACAAAGCAAATAAATACACGTCTGTTGCATCAACAACTAGCAAGTTGGCCACTTTTGAAGGAAATGGGTGACAAACTAGAAAAATATACTTGTATCCTCCTATGAATATTAAATGTGGCTTTTTCCTGTTCAGTTTTCTATTGCTGCTTAACCTGAATGAACTGAGTTCAATCAAAGGAAGCTGCAAAGGGTTTGTTAAAGAACTGGGCAGGAAAGATGAAAGAATGGCCCAGATAAGGAACATCCCTCAAAACACTGGCACAGGGTTTATAGCTAGAAAGAGGGACTCCTTGTGCCTAAGCCTAAGAAGAGGAAGATCAGAAAACACTGATCTGTTAAAAGATCCTGCCCTACAGACAGGAAAGGGTTTTGGGCTGAAGTAGAAAAGGCTGTCCAGTGTGAGAAAAAACTGTCAGGCTGGAAAATTCAGAAGCAGTCAGAACAGCCTATAAAGAAAGCAAGTTGTTCCGCCTGGCTCAGATGTGAAGAACAAGGTGGTGCCGAATGAACTGTGGATAAACAGGGAAACTTTGGTAGACCCCCTGCTTTTTACTTTGGTATGCTGAAAAGTTGCTTGGGGGTCATTTTAATGAGAGCTACTGTTTTCAGGCTTCAAAAGATAAAGGAGGGCCCATGTCTGCACCTGCAAGAGTAGTCATTGGTTGATATTCAAGGGACTACAACATAGGGCCCAGCCTGAATGCTGGTGGATTAAGGCATTCCACTCCCAGAGAAGTAATGACCTGAGACTGACCAAGCAGGAGAGAGGAGAGAGACATACCGTATTTGGTAGGTCTCAAGACATGACAGCAGCTGTTAAAGAATACAGAAAGGCATGGATTGAAAATAACACTCAAAACTATGTTTCTGGAAAAAGTACTACTGTTCTCAGGTTCTTGTGAGAGAAATAAAAAAGGAATATTTATTTACTAGACATTCTGAGGACTGAGGATGGATATACTGTCTGTATCTCATCCATTGATACTGTATTGACTTTTTCACTTATGTTCTCGGTGGTTATTCAAAGTGGACTTTGATTTGGGCAGAAGTCTTTGCATAGTCACAAGTAATTATTGTATTGGAGAGGATAAAATAACACGATAGAGAGATATGGACGGTATTATCACAAGAATAAATCTAACAATCTTTCTTTCTATACTGCAGCTAGTAGGCTGCTCAATTAGCAGCTGTGTCAGATTGCTTAGCATTGATTGCGAATAGCTTGCCAATTTTACTGATATGAAATGCTAAAGCAAATGCCATTCACCAGTGGTGCAATAGGCAAACTGGCCTCATGGCAGCCATATGAACATGCATTTGCACTTACACGATCAAAATCCAGCCAAATCTGAGGAAGCTCAGTTCAGCAAAGTATATGCAAATTCTCAGATGTCTGTCTGATTTAATCTTCGTACCTCCTTTTATTTACAGCATGCGCACAGGTTCTTGTGGCCACATCTTAACTTAAGCAAATCTAAGCCCAGTGTAAAAGGATCTTAAAATTAGTGTAAATATGAAGAATTCTGCTAATAGTTGACTGAATGATTAAAGGGAGTTTATTGGGCCAGCACCTGTATGCATGAGGACATGGACACAGACAGATTCATTTTCACATTTTCAGAAAAATAGAAAGGAAAACTCATGACATGGATTAAATAACCTATCATGCTGTAATAACAGATTTAGAGACAGTTTATGGTCACAGAGAATAGTTTACAGCTGAACCAAGGGTTTTATGGCAAATCAATACAAAATAGTTTTATAAGCTGGTTGAAAAATCCTTCCAATTTACAAATAAAAGTCAAACAAGTCATTCACAAATACTTAATAAACAGGAAGTAGTTTACTCACACCTGAATAATTTGATCAATTCTGTACTCACAACAGTGGTCATCTTTGCTACCTTCCGTGATGAGCCCTTGAATCAGCTTGAGTTTTGAACTAGACTTGCCTCAGCTTGTTATTGAAGTCAGCACCTCAAAAAGCACCAAGAGGGTGACAAGAGCCCTGGAAGGGGCAAGTGCCCCAGCCTAGGATGTGAGAAGGCCAGGAGTCAGCCCTACTGGATAAGAGGGCCTAAAAGCAACCTCTTCCCCACAAAAAGATTATCCTTGAGTGTATGCCATAGCCTTGTGACACACAGCCTCTCCTCCAGGCTTGGGCTCAGGCCAGGAACTTTTCAGCTGCAAACTCCACAGAGTCCCCTTTGGGCAGAAAAAGTTTCCTTTTTGTCAGGCTCTGAGGACTGCCTTGATGTTCTCTCCCTGCCTTTCTCAGGGGCTCCCCTGTTGATCAAGTCCTGCTTGATGGGTTTTCCCGCCTAGCTTATCCCCTCATTACAAAAGCTCCTTTTCCCAGGAAGAGCCAGCTGCCCTGCGGGGAGGCACATCCGCTCCCCTGCCAGGAAATCCCTTGCCCCCTGCAGCAGCCAGGACAGGACAGAGATGGTGGCTTTCTTGCTGCGGCACAGCCGTTCTCTTCCAGAAGGATCAAAATGTAATGACATACAGCAGACAAAAAGAACATCAACTGCTTCATATTTCTAAAAAATGTCATCTTTAATAGTTACAAGTCTAATTATTACTGCCCTGAAGCCAAGAAAGGAGAAATCTAAGGCCAAATTTGAACCAGAAGCTATTATGTTGAAATCAGTGGAGATATCCCTGACCAGAAGAGTAACTTGCTTTCCTGTCAGAGAAGCAAGAATGATTTCAGAAAAAAAAAAATTAATTTAAGAAAAGGAGATTCTTGCATTGCTTTTTCTTTGCTTAACTCACGCCTGCTGAATAAGATGGTATGGTCTTGTACTCTTATCTACACAGTTACATATTCATTCTTTATTCTGTACCTAATTATGTATATTAAGCTTTTCAATTACAATCAGGCATTGTACCCACTTCTAAGGCCAATATCCTGATTTTTTTAATATTAGCATATTTGTCCAGGTTTACTTGGGAAAATTGCCTGAATTGGTATACTTAGCATTTTAAAGGTTATATAGGGTGATGTTTAGAATACTTTTTCTGAAACTTCACTAGTTGATTTATTGATATGTATACTTAAGAAAGGTAAATCTCCTGTGAAGCAGAACATTTGTTACACTGAGGAAATTCATAGTTATGGGAATTCTATAAAACCCCATGGAAGGGAAAGAGTGCAAGTTAGAGCACCCCTGTATGTCTAGCTCACTTACAATCATTATTCTAAAAGGCTTTCCATTATTTATTTTACACATCTAGAGCCAAACAGACTGATCCACTTGCAGAAGCAGGCACAAATCCACTGAAGTAAATGACTGTGGATCCACTTACAACAATAGTGAATTTGGCCCTTACCTCTACAGTTTTATTTCCCCTCTAAGCTAAAAATACCTTTATATTTCAAGACTACCCTTTATTTGAGTTTACATCCCTTAGGACCAACGCACAGCAAAGAAGCAAACAGGCTGGAGGGGCTTTAGTGAACAGAGAATTCACAAGATGTGATCACAATGTGCTTTACAGCACGAGTAAATCCCAAGGGATCTCCCACATACAATTCCTAAACACTGAGAAGAGTTATAGCTGTCTGTCTAATCTATGGAAATGTGAATTTTGAGAACTGATAAATTGGGACTGCCAAGAATAAACTCACTTTAAAATGCCAGTGATTTTTTTTTTCAGAGAGATGAAAAAAAAAAAAGATGATAATATCTTTTTCTAAATTTCATACACAGTAATTACTATGTATCCATTCTTGCTCCCCACGCACCCAAATTGCTTGGAATAAGTTGTCAAAGTAAATTGGCTATTCTTTCAACATTGGTAAATTATTCCTCTATTGTGGACTCCTAGCTTGATAATTTAGAATACGATAATTTTCATTTACTTAGTGTCTTTGACAATTTTGGAACAAACTACTAAGCCATTTCTTTTAGAAACCTATTAGGTAATTATTACTGTAAGGCGAATTAGTCTAGTTAGATTTAGGAGGAAAGAATTGATAAGATGGAGGTCATGAGGAAAGGAACTATGAAGTAAGATTATTGGGAAGTGAAAAATATCCAAGTCATAATACACATAGCCTGCAACAACAAACTTGATTGTATTCTCACTTCTCTGTACATCAGTAGCATTTTCTCTGAAACCAGTGTCATTATATTAGTGGAAAAAAATCAGAATTAAACTAACAGGATAGTGCTACTTAGAGGACCAGGTCTCCTTCTATTGGCCTATCATGAGCTGCTTATTCTTCTTGGCTCAGGTGTTTCTGTATTTGCCAGGGCTCTTAGAGGCCACCTTCACACCACAATCTCTGGGCACGGAACCTCCTGCAGTCACCGTGGTCACCATTTGCCTCACCCACCAAACTCATGCAAATACCAAACACCTATGTCCTTCCAGTGGAGCCTATTCACAATTTGCTATATTGATACATAATTCCTGAGTCTTTAGGAATTACCTTCACAGAAACGTGGCCCTGAATATGCAGAAAGACTTTCCCACACCATGCTCACTGTTTTCTCCATCCTGAGCAATCTTTCCACCTTTCTGCAGAGAAGATCTCAGGCCTATAGAGCATTCTTTGTATTATCTAGAAATAGGACCAAAGAGAAAGCAGTTATCAAAACTGTAAAACAGACTCATGAACACAGGAGGGGTAAAAGAGGGACCAAAATAAATAAATAAATAAATAAATAAAAACCCAGAAGGAATAGGGGGAGGAAAAGATAGCTCAAGTATAAGGAAAAGCTATCTTAGCAATGTAAATAATAAAAAAGACCCTTTACAGCCTTGAAGGGAATATAATTATTTTTAAAATCAGAAAAGCTCTTGACAGTGCAGCTGCTCCCCGTAAGCATCTTGTGTGCAGGTTAGTGAGTCCTTCCTCTGTGAAACAGCTCAGCTTCAGGCCCTAAATATGTTGGAAGCAAATCAATTTGGTGCTTGTGCAATGTGTAAGAGAGATCACATCTCTGTATTTGGCAAGAATTTAGATTAAACAGACAGAATTAATTTAGTAAACATTATTTCATACCTTCAGAGTGTCCTGAAAAGGATTTGCTGTTTCAGGTAGAGGTGCCACTATTATGAAAAGGCTTGTGCCTCTCTGGGTCAGGTTTCTACCACAACGCCCTACTCACAGCTCCGGTCAAAACAGTGCTTCAGTTTGCTCCAGCACTCCACGGCACCCCAGGGGGGTCTCCAAGAGGCAGTCAACTAAAAGTATATATATCCTGGGTCCCATGTACATACTAACTGAGAATATTTCTTACACTGCCTTAACACTGCAGCTGCACACAATCAGGTAGGAAACGCACCATTTTCATGCCAGGGACAGACTTACCAGGCATGCTTTCTTCTGCTAGCAGCTTTGGCTGAAATTTTTACTAAAATGCACCAAAAAACCCAACTTGAATGAATTTGGTAGTAAAGATTACTGTGTTTGCTAACTGCAATAGTTCAGCAATCACAAAGGAAATAGTTTCTAAAATTAAAAAAAAAAAAAAATGACTGGCAGGAGGTCTAGTAATAGGAGAAGTGGTTAGAAATGCCAAGGGTTTAGAAATACGGTACTTTGCTGAAAAAGGAGAAACCAAGTAACTGTTAGGCACTTGCAGAAGAAGCAGACATTGTGGCCTTGAAATACAAGCAAAATTATATTTTGGCAAAGTGACTTTTGCTTTAAGACTAGAATATAATCTCTAAATATACGCACAGGGCAGCATACACATAGTATATACAGCCACACAGGTCTTTTTGCGGCCTTTGTCAGGTTTCTGGTAATAACAGTGAGACCTGATCTTTGATTATAAAAGAAGCATAGCATCTGCCTAAGTCACCTGGTACACAATACATCAAACAGAAATTAACCCTCCATTTTGGTTCATTCATTGGGATTAAGATTTAAAAGGTATACAAACGTTTTTTTCTCTGTGAAACCAAAGTAATAACAAAGCAAAAATTACTATAAAGCTGAGACAAAATAGAACTATCTTTTTAATACATGTCTTTACTATTTATTTTCTTTATCAAAATAGTGATACTAAATCAGAAAGTGAATCAGACACTTTCTGAGAGAGTTCTGAAGAAAGTGGAGGCAGGTGTAAACCTCTTCTGTATTCCTCTGAGCAAGGTCACTGTGATGTTTTTCTTGACATAGGAATGAGCACGGGTTTAACTGATGGCTAAAATACTAACTCCACATAATTTTGCTGAAATTAAGCACAAACGTTGCAATTTTGAAACTGAACGGAGTGCAAGAAACAGCGCTTCAGCTGAAGCCAGTAACGAAATTTACTTTGACTTCAGGCAAGCCAGACCTTGCTGAAACATTTACTTGAGAAGCTGATCTGGGAATTATTTCATTCAGCCAAGAGAGAAATAACAGCATGGGCATTGCCTTCCCTCCCCTCATCACCCACAAGATTTACCCAGGCACCGCTCCAAGGACAGGGAGGCCTCGCACCTGGTCTGCAGGTCCCTCAGGAGGAAACCTCCCTGGAATGGCAGGACACCTGTCTGGCAACCCAAAGGCAGCAACCTGCTATGCTTAGTGATGTGAAGGGCAAAACCATGGAGGGTTGCGTAGCTTGTCTGGCCCCAGTGCTCGGGCTTCTCTGCCACAGGCAACGGTGAGGCCCTGAAAGAGGCTTGGGCTGCTCTTCCCTTGGCATGGGCTGGAAGGCACAGGCCTGGCCTCCCCTGCAAACTGCGTGACAAACACAATTAAATGCCTTGTCAGGTCTCTCTGCCTCGCAGGGAATAACCGTACTGATTACAAAGAAACATTTCAGCATACCCCTTTATTCCCTCGTTTGATCTTAGTAGAAATGACTCTGATAAAACTGATGCATGGTATAGTTTTTGATAAAATACATACTGCCTGTGGAATAATGCTGTCCTGGCTGAGGCTCCCTCTTGAAAGCACTTATTCTTTTGTATTTTCCAGCTTATCAAAACTTTTTTTTTTTTCCTATTTGTCAGCTCAGTTGTGTTAGAAGCTTATCCAGACACCTCTATACTTGGAATAGAAAAAAAATTACCTTGTTAAGATGTTAGGCAGCACCGAATGTAGTTATCATTATTGTGGCCTTTATATCTACATTACAATTTTGTCACAAGCTCAATGTAATATCTAGAAATTCCCTTAAAATAAAAACTAGTGACTGTGTTATGAAATTACAGCCAGGACAGATGGCCAAATCCTGTCATTGGAAATAAAAGTAATGTTATAAGTGTATAACTCCATTGGGGAAATTGAGTACCATAATAAAGTAGACTTCCACTTTCTGCAATGAAATTCAATGACTGTTGAGGAGTTTAGGGTTTAGAAAATTGAAAAATGAAACCTTTGGTTTTCCGCTGCTGTTTGATGATGTGTAGCAAGTCCCTTTATGGACTGAGGCTAACATCCAAATAGTAACAAGCTTGCAGTGAATAGAGCCCACAGAGGATCAGCTACTAAATCTTGCAATAAAAGCTGTGTGATTTACAGTAAATTCCAGAGGGCTGACAGCACCACAGCTGAGGGCATAAACACTTCTTTCATGGCTGAAGCTTCAGTCAGCTCTGTCTGCTGTGAAGTACAATCGAGCAGTGAGGCATGCTGCTTACCAGCAATGACTTTGATAAATAACTAGGAAGTCCCACTGTTGGCTTAAAACTAGAAGTTGTTCAGTTGCAATTCTGCATTTGTCCTGCTTTAATGGGTATGGAAGTGGCTTTAGCTGTAATCTGTCAGTGATTGATTAGGCCTTCCTGGATCCCTTCCCTGCTCCGCTCCCAGCTCCCTGGTCTCCACAGTTAAAACAAAATTGGTACATATCTGACTGCCCTCTTATGAGGAAAGTAAACACTCTTAATTCTGCTCAAGTGAGTGTAAGTTAAATGCCCACAACTGATAAATTCATGACAGACAACATGTTTTAACAACAGGGTACCTAAATGTGCAGGTGCTCTTGCAACTTCTGCTCGCCATTTGGTTATGCTGGGGTTTAAAAGCCTAATCAGTGTAATTAATGTATTTTATGCATAGGTACAAGAGCCACAGCTGGAGCGAAGCCTCGGCTTCCTAATCGCAGAAGTAGGGAGTTCCCGGGCCTAACACGGGATCATTCATTAACATGCTGTGTAAATTGAACATAATGTTAAACACGTGCACAAATGCCACAAAGCTAGTCAGAGAACGATCGTAGCATTACTAGAAGAAGTTCCAACAACGGTTTAAATATTTGGTCATTCATTTGAGATTCCAGTACATCTGGGTAAAATGCAATATATAAATGATCTGCTTTGATTTGGCAAGGTAGAGGAGTAGTTTTCTTGCAGATCAGTTCTTTTATTTTCAGTTGGAAAGGGGAAAAAAAAAGCCAAACCAAAGTAATACTACTTCTAGAAAAAGCTATCTGTAATAGAAAGGCAGCACAAGAAAGTCTCACCTGGTATCAATGTAAAACGTGAAAATTCAAATGGTACCATCTGACTTGCATAGAAACTTCACTGGACAGTGGACGTGATTCTCGGTGCATACAGATAAAACATTATTGTGAGATTGTGTGCACATAGACCCGACAAGGAGGAGACTAGTGTTTATGTTCTGTATACTGTTTTCCTGTAGTTTTATGACTGAGTTACTACAAACAAACCAGGGTGTGTAATAAGATACAGAGTTGTTCTATGATACTTAAGAACAGTAAAAGTAAGTATTGGCTGTGCATAGGGTTAAATTAGAGCAAACTTGATTCTGCCTCAAACATCTCTACAATAACTGGGAATGAGGGAAAACGATTGTATGAACTCACCCTTCCTCTGCAGCAGACTATTTTTCTTTTAATAGAAAAAAATGTATTGAATCTGCACTCCTGTGTTACTTCAGATCTTACCATCAGAATTATTGAGTATTTTATTTATTTGCATTTTTTAAAAATCCATTTGGTTACTTTTATACGCCACTGTGTTTATTTTCCAAAGGTCTGTGTAGGGGAGGGCCCTCAGTTTTTGGCACAGAAGCATCAGTGCTCATAGAAAGTGAACGGAGACATTTTTCTGGTTTACAGTTCGCTCTACATGAAAATAGCAGTGACTGGGGAGATAGTGATCTCATTCTGCAATTTTTGGGGGGTGTTTTGCTTCATTCATTCCTAGTATATACTGAGTATATTTCTCATGTTTTTATTGACTGAATCACGGGACTATCAAATAAAGTAACGGCACGGAAAGAAAACTCCTTCCAGTAGCACACTATAACTTCATTTTAACAAGGTCATTTTCAATCCTTTTTTTAAAAGTAATTAAGTATGATTTTTCATTTCTGAAACTGTCCACTTCTCATTGCCTGACCTACATGCATTGAATTGTTCCAAAAGCATTATAAGGGCAATTATTGTTGCCTTGAACTTCTCTGGCCGTGTCAGAGTAACAAGAAATAAGACATGGGAGAAGGCAGTGTTTGATTAGCCTGAACGGTTGTGAAAAAGGATTTTTACTCCCCTAAGGATTTAGGAAGCAGCCTACCCATAAGTATACAATCAAGGAGAGATTTGCATACCTGAGAAACAGCAGTTCAAGCAGGAGAATGTGAGGTCAATCAGGAGTAACTAGTTAAGAAATTCAATTGGTGGCTATTTTCCCCATTCTTTTTTATACTTGTGATTTAATACCAGTTGATCTGAACTGCCATTAGTAGCTGCTGAGAGAATCAAAAGCTTAGGTCAAATTCACATATTAGACTGTGAAGCACAGTTATACTCCTGTAAGGTAAGTATTCTACATTTCTTTAAAAGGGACAGAGGTCTTTTTTCCCATTTAGAATGTCAGTCCCACAATAATTGCTTATTATATCTATCAAACTTCTAGTAACTCTTATAGCATGTTTTTTAGCTATATCACAAGTGCTTTAAAAGCTAATAAAGTTACAGCAAAAGTATGAGGATTTTGAGTTGTAATGAATTCTTGTAAAATCATTTTAGGATTCTGTCCAGAGGAAGAGGCATTGCAGAGAGGATATGGATCTCTGAAGCTCTGCCCACTGATTCAGCAAGAACTCACTGGTTTGCATTATCCAATTTTTCCATGGTTGCAGATTCTAGGTTGGACATAGGAAGCTTATTTACATGAAACTGCTCACTCCTTACTTTATGTACACTGTCACCTCTGTGTCTCTCACCTCAGTTCAGCAAAGCCAATTTTACAAACACTCTCTGCCAATAATCATGCATATTCAGTTGTTACTGATTAATGCTAAACCCTGAATTTTATTTTAAACAGGTAGTATACACAATTTGTTCTTGTCTTTTCAAAGAATGAAAGCTATCCATGTGAAGCAGTTCTTACTGTTTAGTAACAGTTATATTTTAAATCCCATCATTCGGAAGAGTGAAGTATAGTAGTGCAGCAAATAGCATTTAATAGTGACACGTTTCATTTGGACAACAACTTAATTGAGATATCTTCCAGGGAAACTGTTTAGTCTACCAACTGTAAATGGCAATGACTACTGCTTAATCAGAACCATTTTAGCATAAATTTCGCTTAATAGGGAAACATTTGCCTGGTGACAAATACCTAAATAGTGTTTAACCAAGTGTTAAATAGTTATAAAATTCTAGACTCTCCTTTTTAATTTTAATAGTGAAGTGCCGGATAAAGATTAGAGGGAAAAAATGCAAGATGAAATGCTGTAAATATCCTGCCTTTTCCTTTGGTTTTGTTTTTCATTCTTGTTGAGCAGAGTATTATGTCATTGTAAAGCTTCTTCAACTATTTTTAAGACTTCATCTCTTAACTGGGACAAATAATCAGGAAGACAGAACATCCACATATAATC
This sequence comes from Tetrax tetrax, assembly GCA_009806455.1. Taxonomy (NCBI): domain Eukaryota; kingdom Metazoa; phylum Chordata; class Aves; order Otidiformes; family Otididae; genus Tetrax; species Tetrax tetrax. The sequence goes on from WHYT01016804.1 coordinate 40,727, forward strand.
TAATTAACAGATTTCTGCTGTCAACCTAAATAATAATAATGTGATAACATGTATGCGCCCTGCCAAAAGGCATCTTGAGTCTCTACCACAACCACCCCTAGCAAAAGAAGGCAAAATTCAGTCCTAACGCCAATTGCCAGAGATCATCTGCTCATCCCAGGTGACTCCTTTGCCCATGTGAAAAGACCATTCAGAATAACTTGCTTAAATATATTCAATAAACTTACCTAAATTAGCTAATGCCTGTACTCAAAAAAAACATTGGTAAAAACGAAAACAACCATTTCAAGGTCCCATTCAGAAGAACCCTACTTATTTACTCAAGAAAATATAATGAGTAGAAGTGTTCCATTCTAACATATCCTTAATGAAGAGACCTTACTCCCACCAGCCAGTCTGTCATCTCTTAGTATTTAAAGATGGCAAGAAGTGTCTTCTGCTATCAGTTACTGTTTCAGGAGATATGTCATCAGGCAGTGCCTCAGGAGTATTGCTGCTGTTAATAATTATAGCTTAAGGATCCAATCCTATAAAGGACTAAGCACCCCAGTGAGAAGTCAAGAGGCACAAAGAACTATTGAAAGGCTGAGCACCATCCTGGATCAGGCCCTTCAGTACTTGTAGTAAGCACTTGAATCACTCTCATGGTACAATGAGCAGTCAGTGCAATGCAGAAAATCATAGCACATGCAAAAGGTTTTCTTGAATAAATGGTTGCACTAATATCCCGTTTAATTAGCAAAAAAACATATTGAAACATGTCACAGAAAACGTGGCAGGGTAATCTCCACAATATACAGCAGCTGATGAGTTAACTGGGTATTATGAAGATGGGCAACTATAACCCAAATACAGAGGTATCCATTCCAATAGGCTGTATGACAAGTAGTCTATTGTTTCATTAATTTCTACTTTTAAAAGTTAATTTCTTCACTTTTTAGTATTAGTCATGTATTATGAGAATTAACATAAAGGTGATGATAATGCATGATCTTTATATGCCATCTTATTAAAATGAAGCTATTTTTAATACTTTTAAGAGGCCTATCAGAAAACACAATTTATATCCTCAAAGTATATTTTGTCAGTTTCAAGTATAATTTTTGCATTCATATTCTTTTATGAATTTTAATGGAGACACTTAAATTGTAATTATTCCTCTCAGCTCAAATGCAGGTAACAAATGGAATTCAATCAGTGTTTGCGCATAATGACCATCATTAAGAGAGAAATAATAATGACATTCTCTCTGCATTAAACTTGCAGACTCTTTACACAATGATCTGAATCCCATTATTGATCTCCATGGAGATATGCAATTGTCACCTATTCTGCATAATATCTGAATGTTAAATACATTTGTTTGGAACAAATATTTTAATGAATACAGTCAGTTCCACTTAATTAACTATCTGATAACTGAATATTTTTGCTTAATAATTGAACATGGAACATCAAAATTGTCCTATTTTTTAATCAAATGCACTTGAGATTAGACACAGACATTCATTTAAATGTTTGTAAAATGTACATATAGTTTAAAATTTCCATTAGATTTCTTTAAAGAATACATATTATGATACTGACAAATTATTTAGAAACCACTTTTTTTCCTCCTTTGTTTTTAATAAACCTTTTAATAAACCTTTTCAAACTGAAAAGCTTTTCCTTCTGAAACTCTCTCTTTCCTTTTGTGGAAAGATATCTCACAAATGTGTTTGCTACCAAAAGGTTGTTCATGAAGGTCTGAATACTGACACTGAGCTTTGCTGATGTCTTGTGAGAAACACATATTGAATTATTTGTTTCAAGAACCAGATGCCTACAATTATCCAGATTCTGTATACCTACATAAGAAATGAAGATCTAAGAAAGCGGTTTTTTACATCTTTCAGACCTACCAGCATTGAGAAAACCAACCACAGCCATTTTCGCTCAGGTCAGCATTCTGAAGTAAAAAAAAATAAAGCACCCTTAAATGTAAAGCAAAGAACTGAAGTTCTCATACAACTGTTATTTTGCATTGATAAAAATGTTTTACTGATTCTAAATTTAAAAGTTGGAAGTTTTAGCTGTAATAAAGATTGCTAAATCCACCCCCCTATCTGAATAAATAAGGCACCTGAAACTAAAGAGAGTAATCCCAATTGGCATTCGAAGAACCTACCTCTGGAGGCTGCCATCTTGTTAAAAAGAGCACTTCTGGTGGCACTGGCAATGGGACAGGCTAGTAAAAGACGCCTTAGAGGAAAGTATGAGAAATCCCAAAGTGGATAATTAAAAAATAACTTGGCCATAGGGGAAGATTCTTCCTATTCTCAGTAGTTGGCTAATGCTGTGAAACATGAGGAGCTGTATACTTTATTTAAACACTGAAACTGTAGATTTTTTCATTATCCATGTAAATGCCTATTTCTTTCTCTAGATCCTTCTGAGCTCTTAGCCTCAATGATGTTTTATGGCAAGCATTCTGCCATATCTCTACATTTTGTAAAAATGCTCATTTACTAGGAGAAAGGACAAAGAGAGAGGCTGATTTACATTTTATGTATCGTTCATTATTTTATTTATTGTAATCCTTTGTATGCATCTCCTCTTCAGAGCTTGGGGTTTCAGAATCCTCAGTCTTTCCATGTTTCTATTTCTGTTTTGAGGCCACTTAGATGGAAAAAAAAAAAACCTAAAACAACAAAACAAAACAAAAACTTCTCAAAATAAAAAAAAAACCCTTTCTTTCAAATCCAAATCCCAAACTAAAATCCGTTTGCATGATATTCCATGGATGGGTGCAGAAAGTGGTCACTATACTACAGCTTAGTCAGTCAAATTACATAAGTGGCCACTGTGTGCCTCAGTTCTTCTTCAGCCCCAAACTTCATTTGCAAAATGTAACTTTTTATTTTCAACCTACTAGTCTAAATCAGCTCATGCTGAAATCAGCAGTAACGTTTTTTACTAATACTGGGCAGAGTAGATCTGGACTAATACTGAGTACTTTTAAAATAGTCAGATGCATTGCATTCACTGCGGCCGTGGCACAAGACAGGAGAAACAAAAAGGGAGCTGGAAGAGCTTAAAGAAAGCTTGTTTTCTAGCCCAATAGGATTCCTCTTTAGTAATGAAGGAACTCTAGAAAGGGGCTTCCAGAAACTCCGACAAGTTGACTTTCTGCAAGACCAATGTAACTGCTTCCAACATAGATTAAACTGAGAAACATGCTGTCTTTTTATTTAAAGCTCAAATCTTATTCCTATCATAATCAGTCAATATACTTGCACCAGTTTCATGCAGATAGAATACGGACTAAACCAGTGATGTTTCTAGTCCATATTGAAGTCCCCCACCCACTCAGCATGTTTTTAAAAGACTAAATAGAATTTACCTATCAGTTTCTTTCCGTATCTCCCACAAAGAAATAGTAGACACATAGCAAAATTAGAAAAGAGAAAAGCAAAATCTTTAAAATGATAATATTTTTTGCCTAGAAAAAGACATTTTTAAAAACTAAAGCAATTTTTAAAGGTAACAGGAGAACCAGAAGCAGCGTGCTTGTGTTTCATGCATCCTCCCTCTTTCAAAATGAACAATCAATTAATGTGAGAGAAATATTTTAGCAAGCACTATATACAGGATACTGGAAGATCAGACATAGAATAAAATATTATGATATAGTTGGAGAAGTACAGGGTAAAAATATTTAAGCAAGCAAAGTTAGAAAGCCAATTTGAAAATCATCACCAGAAAAAGAGACATTTAGCAGAATGTTTGATCTTAATTCTATGCAGAATAGTAGTTGATCCATGTTACTGAAATCATTGCTTGTGTAGCTGCACAATATACCAATACTAGCTAAGGACTATTTAGTCAGGATCCATGTACACTATCATCTCCAGCCTGGGTGGTACTGGCAGTATTTGTATATCTCTATATTTGATCATTCCCTTTATATTATACAGAATGCATGACATCCCATGGATGGATGCAGAATGTGTTTACTGTACCACAACTCGATCATTATCTTGGGTGAATGGCCAGAATGTGTCCCAGTACTTGCTCATTATTATGGAGGCTACATACCAGTAATTGATCACTCTTCCAATACTGTACAAGAGCTCCTAGGGTGTGTGGAGGAGGAATATATTCTCTATGTAGATTCTGCTTTTTTTTTTTTTTCTTTTTGGACAATGAAGTGTACAGAGTGAATTATAAAATGCTGGTGTCCTCGCTATTGTTTGTTGAGAGAAGGAACTGTTTTGAGAAACAAAAATAAAACATAGCATCCCAGAAGACTGAGCTATGACATGGCAAAAAAGTAAATGCTTTGGAGAAAGAATGATAATATTGCTCAAGGAATAGCTGTAATGTAGAAAGAGGTAAAACCTGTTGACACACAAGTTTTTTTAAAAATGCATAAATAGAAAGGAAAAGAGTGTTACTGCTACGGCTAGAAGCATACAGACAAAATTTATAGAACAAACTAAGAAGATCAGGGTGGATGCTAAGGTGGTGGGGTAGTAACATCTTCACTACGCATTTCATATCAGAAATAAAAAGCAAGTCTATTAAATATGCCACTTCGCATATTCCAGTTCCTAAGTTCTGCCCAGCATTTCCGATTTTCTCCAGGTAAACCATGGAGTGAATAGCAGTCCCACTGTTGATGACAGTGTTCCAAACAAAACTGTATTTACTAAATTGAATTTTAAATGGAATGGGAAAAAGAGATTGCCATGGGCAATAAGGATGATGGTTGTAATCCTAGCAGTTTAGCTTGTGTTGTTACACAGAAGAGCTAAACAGTACGATTTTCAATTTACAGAGTTAAAACAAAAAAAAATAGAAACACATAGTACAAGAATTATTATTAGTCAGAAATAATGCTATTGTTTCTTGCTACTCATTTGTACTAGATCAGTCCTATTATTTATATAGAAAGGGAAAGAAACAAGCCGAGAAACTTTATTTACTTTATTTGTTCAGTATGTTTATCTATAGGTGATTTATCCCCGTTACCGACTTGGCTATTTTTCAGTCTGTGCATTTATTTGTTTTCAATGTGCAGTGCCAAGATTGGCTAGGATGCCATCTTTACAGCATTATTTTTTAATAGGTAGCAATCCCAGTATCAGTAATATTGCAATATATTTATAGACAGAGCAAAACAAGAAGCTAAAGTGTAGGGTGACATGCTGCTTGCACTATTACACCAAATCAAGGCAGCAAGCAATGACTAAGAACTTGTCAACACTTCACTGGCTCTTCATTTGTCATAGCTACTATAACAGAACGTGACAAACAAGTCACTTCTTGCCAGGATAATTTCTTCCAAGGACAGAACTCCTTCATTAGACCTGTAAATATATTGGTCCAAGAAAAGGTCCTACCATGGCGTCACATTGCATTGCCTAGGGGAAGTACTACTGAAAACAGCTAAATAGTGAAGTCATTCCACAGTCACCACTTTTCAAGGCCACATGTTGTACAGCCAAAATACAACTGAGGAGGAGATTCCCTTTTGGACTAAACAAGAGGCTTACAGAAAACACAACTAGACAGGTTTTTCTAAAAAATAAGAGAAGCATATCTAGCTTCTGTACTAGAAACTTGGAAACAGAAGACAAGCGGTATTTTTTAGGAAGGTGGAAAGAACCTAAAAACTACGGCTGTGGTTAAATGATGCACTAAAGCTAGTATTACAAATCTTACATGTGGATTATAAACACACTGTGAACACACTGTAAACACAGGACTAGAAAGTGCAGCTCCCATTTAGCCAGATGAAAAGTGTAAACAAGATGTGAATTTTTGTATTATGTTCTAAGTAATTTACAAAAAGAAACCTCAATAAAATTCATATTGTTGAGAACTGAAGCAGGACATAGATTGTGGAACCACAGCCGTAAAAGAAGTGCCATATGTAAGAAATGAGCTTGGAAAGAGATTGGTTCATGGAAGTCAATGCAGAAAGCTTTTGTGCAAACAAATGCTCAAAACCAGCAATGTACTGTTCCACAGTCAACGGTATTTGTCCGCTGCTCTTCTTCAAGTGATTGACATGTCAAGCAACTGAACTCAAGCACTTGTGAGAATGGAGCCAACAAGCTATGAGAGTGTCTAGAGGAAGAAGACAGGCAAAGAGGGCATTGTTAGTTTTCTTAGCAATCAGTAAAGATATATTTATGTTGCCTTTTGTACAGCCATGAGTAGAACAGTTATTCCTAATTTTCAGCATCTGTTTAACACTTAATTCAATATTTCACCAAGGACTTCAGCTGTCTATTGCTTGAGTATGCATTTGATAGCTTTTTTTAGTGACAGACGGGTATTGGTGATGTTGAAAACTAAGCATCAAAGAAAAAGTGAATCATCATTTATAAATTGGAAGCTGAAAAAATCCAGAACAAAAGCACCCTGTAATATTCCACTTGTTTATTCCTCTTACAGAAATGTAACCTATAGAAAGTAACTGGCCCCTGTGCTAAAATAAGGCTGAGAGCACTGAGTCACAGGCTTGGAAGACAGAGTTGGACCAGAGTTGGACACTTACGACTTCAAATGCAACGCAACAGCTTAAAACTCAGTTTTGATCCATACCTAACCTACAGTGTTGCAGCCAAAGCAAGCTCAGGGTGAAAATTGTTATCCCACAGTCTGTATGAGAAGGGTCCCAGCATGATAGAGGTATTTAAAAAAGGAGACAAAGAAAATGAGGAAGGAGTAAAAGGATGAGAAATGAGGAGTGGCAAATTTAGTTCTGTAATTTACTGTAGATTATGTTTACCTACAATGAAACAGATATAGCCACGGCAGATTTCTTCCCTTTGTCTAGTGTTTCCAAGCCTGAAAAAGGCAATTCTAGATAAGGATGAGCTATTGAGGTCAACAGGTCCTGCATTAGCCAGTCAGTAGCCTGGAAAATGAAAGTTACAAATCTGATGATAAAGGTTGTCTTACAAGTTAATTTTTCTGAATAAATCAAATAATCAAGTTCCCCAAAGACATCACAAATCTGCAGTGCAACGTCCAGAAGTGAGTTTTCAAGCTATTCATGGATGAGCACAAGCTCTCATAGCATTTTTCTGGCCTAGATGGATCTAACATTTGGTGATCACCACATTAAGCTATCTTGTCCAGTTTTGTATTCATTACAAAAAATTATATTGAACACCTGCTATCATAGGTTTTTACAAGAACAATTCAAAAGATGAGCCTATTTAAGAGTTCAGGAGTTTTGTAAATACTGGAATTCTTTTTTGAATCTAAGTTCCAGTACCGATAAATTTTTATCTTGATTCATTTAGCCTGTTATTCCATGAGGCAGTGGAATGTGTTTATGACTCTCAAACACGAACATGTAAGAGCTTAGTTGACAATTTATGCATCAAAAAGGGAGGCAGATGTTATTCATGGGACTATACAGAACAGATGACTGCAAGAAATTATATTTTCCTATAGCTGTGATCTCTGGTCAAAAGAAGCTCAGATTTTCAAAGTAAAGGTAGCAACCTCCATTAGACCAGCAGTCCGAGCTTGAAGAAAGCCCTCTACCTATGCTGCGGGGAAATACGTTTAAAGTAGGACTCAACCCCAGTCCTCATGACAGCCAGATTCTCATGGAATTTAGTGAGAGCTCTGCTGGAAAAAAGTTTGAAAGACCTCTTTGGTCTCCAGAACCCAGCAACTGTACTAAGTCTTACATAAAACTTAAAGCAGGATGCCTTTGAAGGGCATTTGAAGATTTAAACTTTGCCAGTTACACTGGTCATTGCTCATATATCTGTGACACATATTTTTGGCACAAACATACAGCTTGTAAAATCATTTCAAATATGACTCTTTTAATGCAAGATAGATATGTGTTACCTAGTGTTAATTATTGATATGAGTTATATTTTTGGTTCACAATGGGGATCATGTCATTGACATCATAACAGGAGACAGCCAACAATTCTTTGATTCCAGTTATTTGTTTAAGATGGCTTGCATCTAGATCCCACTACTAATTGAGAAATGACACAGTATCTCCTGGTTCATGAAGCCATGAATCATGCAAAGTTGAGGAAGAAATCGAGATATACAGTCCTATTTGTAAAACTATTTCATTCATGGTTAGTATTACTCACCTATGTAAATAATCACATTAAGGTGACCGTTCCTGATAGAGCACACAGAGGCTGTGCAGCAGATATGCCAATGGATCACAGAAGATGCTGGACATTCACAGTTTACATATATTAGTTGACATTTAGGCAGTGGTTTAAAATCCCTTTTTGGCATGACGTCTGTGGACTAAATGGGTTCTTGGCATAGTTTAGACTTGTTTATGGTCTGCCTAATTCATTATAGCTTCTTCAAGCTGTATAAACACATAGCTCACACCACGTAACTAGAGTCTTTCTGCTAATATGTTCCTTCTTTAGCACGTTCCCTGACACTGAAGTTTAAGACTGTTCCAAAGTTGCCTATAATAAAGTAGCAAATTCAATGCTCAGGGAATTTTAGGGACTTTTAAAAGCTCTCTAGCTCTCAGAAAGAGGCAGAAGCAGAGGTAGATATGGAGGTGCTGTAAGAATTTGGGATGTTTCAGAAAACTAAATCATAAAAGTATTCTAATGAATTAACTTCAAATGTGCAGCCTTGATTTCCTCTTTCTGTCCTCAGAACATGGCTACTTGTGCCTCAGAGAAGAGCAGTATCTCCACAGCTACTGAAAAAAGTGTGAAATGATAAAATCAGAAGAATAAGCAATTGCTTTTTTGGTGTATGAGTAGTAATTTTTCAAATGAAACATATGAACAAATCCCTTTCACTGTTTACAAGGCTTTTAAAAAAAAAAAAAAAAGCTATGTTCATTTTAATCTACAAATAACATTCAGACCATCAAACTGAAGAGTTTCATCATCATTTTCTATCAGGTATATCATGGAGGCTTATTAAACCCTCTTGGAAATATATCTTTACTTGAAATTAGAAAGTTTTCTTATCCTGCTAATTAACAAAGAGAGGACCAAACAAACCCAAGGGTCCAAAATCACAGAATCTGATAATAAAATTTTAGTGTAGTACACTTAAGTAGTATTTAGAGGAGGATCTTCAAATACTGTACATGTTTTTATACCATGTTAAGCCAAACAGAAACCTAATTTTGGTAGTTTTATGTTAAAAAAGCCTACGATACTCCAACTATGAGAAAACTAAAAGCACAAACAGCTTTTAAGGTAATATCACAGCCCTGTAAACCTACTGTAAGCAACATTTTCAAGAAGGGACAAAGTAAATCCAGTAGATGAAATACTACCATCATTACCTATTTTTAGCAGTAATAATAAATACAGTCATTATGATGATTAATAACTAATGAAATGGCAGGCCCGGGAAACAGCATTGCAAAGCTTTCAAGAAATTAGAGTCAGATTCTGGAATTATAGGTATTACCAGTCCATGTCTTATTTACCTCCAATAGGACTTTTCAAATAGTGCATATCCTAAAGCTCAATGTAAAAAAAAAAGGTAATAAGATAAAAGAAAAAAAAACCACATTACAGTAGACATCACACTCAGTTATAATCCAGCATTTAGAACAATTTATCCTAAGAAGAATTGCCATAGAGCCTAGTATTTTACTATTACACAGAACTAAAATGTGTTCCATAAGTAAAAACACTTCAAATAATCCTTTGATAGGGGGGAGCCTTGCACCACCCACTTTCCCCAGGACTTGCTAAATTCTATTTATATTTCTAATCAGGCATTAGGTAGGTATAATAAAATTTGATAAAAAGGACATGCTTTGCACTGATTAAATGATCAACAAAATGGCATTACTATACTTTCATTTACTATGTCAGCACAGTGACTAAAAGCATTTAAAATATAGTCTTATCTCAATCTCAAAAAATATGTTAACCGTTTCAAGATTTTGAGGAATTTTTCAAAAGTTGCTATGCAGAAATGCAGTCTTCTGGAGAAACAGGGCAAATCTGGGAACTTTTTGAGGTACAACCGTCCACCTGTTTTGTGGTTTTTAGCTTTCTGTTTTTCTTCATATAGCAAAAATGCCTGAATATCTGAAAGGTACAAGAATGTTAGCCCCAAAAATAGATGCCTGATTTTCAAGAGCAGATAAATCACAATATCAAGAAAAATCATGTAAATGATTGAATTTTTAGCAATATGTTAATCTTTAACCTAGGACTTTATACATTACTTATTTTCTATAGATATGCTTCCAAATCTTTTTTCAACAGGATGCATTTCATTCTCTAATCAGGTTTAAAGTTAATTCCCAGTTGTAGCACCATTCAGTTTCTTCTGACTTTGTTTGAACAGCAAAATTTAACTATACTTACCACTCATCTCATCTATGAGCACATACAATAACAGTTTAAGATTCATTGGATAATGAAATGTTAAAGATAGTCTGATTATTCTACTGAACATACAAGGGAGTTGTTTTAACTTAAATATTTCTGAAAAATACATATTTTTAAGTTGGATAACACTACATGAATGTAATTTTCTGCCTGTATTTCAGGGAAATAGAATTAAATTTGAGAAACAAATCAACATAATATTTAGAATTTTTAAAGATAGGTTTTTTATTTATATTTTATGGGTTAATATATAATGGTTCTATTATTTTTTTGTTTACAGCAGCTATCTGGCCCTTAAAATGCCTTGTGTAACGTGTATCAAGATATTGTAACATGAAGTATGAATAAATGTTGTCTTGGAGTTAATACCATTATATTAATAACATTATATACATTTAGCAAGTTTCAGTGATGTCACTGCCTTTTTCCAAACATGAATATTGATGTTAACCTTAATGGCATTACTCCAAATTTAGTTTACTTTTAAACAATCCTATAGCATCTGTACCTTCAAAGCTGAATCATGTAAACATTAATACTCTTAAGTTTATTTGCCTTTTGCACTCAGGCAGTGCTCAGATAGGTGGGAAGATGGGTAAATCTGGCCATCTCCCAAGATGTGACATTTTCTTTAGCCAGCTAAATGGAACACAGATGCCTTCATCTCACTCTCAAATCAAGGTCAAGCAGATTAACAGAGTAACGTGATACTCTTTTGCTAGGAAGGTCTGTATTTTCTGGTCCAGATAGAATATTAAAGAGATTTCGTGCTATACACCTAGTAGAAAGGCACTCAGGAAACTTATAGCCAACAGTGGGAAGATCCCTTGACTATGGAAGACTTTGTAATGATGGGTGGACTCTCCATAGGACGTCAAGGAGAAAAATAACATCATTAAGGCTGTCCTCATTTTAATAAGACAGTTTTTTAACTCCTTGGACCTTCTTGAGCTTCTGAAGAGCTTTAAACGGAGAACTGTAAGTAGCCATCCTCAGAATAAACAAGTTCACTGTCTTCCTTGCCCTGTGCTGCATTACACCCTCCACACATCTAGCACGGGATCTAATTCTACATAGCGGAAAATTATACAGAGCTAGATGGTATGTATGTTCCACAAACAATAAAATGTTAATAGGGCAATCCTAGAAAAATTGATGTGTTTTAGCATATTTTGCTTTTAACGTCTTCATAACTATGAAAACATCACCTAGGAATTTATACTAGAATAGTAACAAAATAACAATGCATTTTTCTCAACATGTAGTTAGACAAGACAAACACGTCCAGATATTGCGTTCAGTCTTGTCTGTGCATAAGGGAAACATTATGTATTCTGACTGGACACTGAATGAAGAAATCCCAAATTGCTAAATAACTTCCAGAGAAATAGTTGTTTTATTCCGTTAAAGTGTGAACGGAGTTAGCTTGAAGAATGTCATAAAGGCAGAAACAAGGGCTAATATAAATCACAATGACAATGGACCGAGAGAGAAAATATTTTAAAGGATTGAATGGAGGGTTCCTATCTGAATGATTAGTTAGGATTTGGAATATTTTTCATTATTTCTGTAATAGTTTTCTTATTCTTGAATGATAACCATCTGGGACTGATTGAGATTATTAGTCCCCTTTTTACTTGCTACTTGATTTACACTGAATGTAAATCTCTAGATGAAAATGCCACGGTTTCCACAGGGTTAAAATAAATGATGTATATTCCCCTTTTTTCTTCCCATGGATTATGTCTTCCCCGAGGTGAAGTTTCTCAGAAAGATTCTAATTTGGGGCTACAGAAGCTTTGTCCCAAGCATGCACAATCTTTTGTATCCTAAACTCATATTGTATCAGGTAGAATGAAATCAATTGGATGTGTAAATTCCTTAAATAATAGCAAATGGAGCAAATTGAATTTCAAAGGGAAAAAAACAGTGAACCTGAAAAGCAGCGGTACGAAGGTCATCAGCAGAATTAACAAAAAAGTCTGGCAAAGTTACAGTTAGGCAGTCAGTAATACTCTATTGATCAGACTTTCTCAATCAATGATGCTGTGCCTAGATTATTGATGCAAAGGTATTAAGCAAAATTTTATTTCAGCTAACTTGTTGGCTCAGATGTCAACTGAAAGTCATTTCCCCAGTCAATCAGAGGTACGATAAATCTGAGCAGAGTGAGTTCTTCAACACCTTTGTATATATCCTACTACCCAGCTATATAATGAGCTTTGAAATGGCAACATTTAAAAGAGTATCTTAGCTAGGAAGAGCAAAGATACAGCATTTACATAAAAACACAGAGAACCAAAGCACAGACTAAGTAGGGAAAAGACAGAAAAGGATACTCCATATGACAAGGGAAATTGGCAGATTACATGAGAAAATATAAAAATCTAAAATATATTTAAAAAAATTATTTCCCCATAATCTTGACCTGCTCGTGTCATAAAGTCCTCCACTCACACAATGGTCTCTGCTAAAGGAAGACCAAGAGTGAAGCAGGTGGTTACTGCAGAATAAAGGAAGCCCTTCAGAGGCATTGGCAGTCTAAATAGTGCTCATCCATCCTATGGTTGTTTTTGTTGTTGCTGGTAGTCTTCCCAAAAGCTTGCATTTAAGCTTACTGAAACTTGCTCTTCGGTCTAGGAGGGGAAGGAATATACAGTCTAAAGAATGCACATGAGTTCATGTAAATGCACACATTCCTCAGTAAAAAGTATTCTAACAAGGTATGTTCATCACAGCGGTGCTGAAATTCAGTGACAATATATGTGAGACTTGGATTTCACTGAAGCTTCTTGTTTTATCATCTTGTGCTCAGCATGATCCTAAAAATGAGCCACTCACACAAAACATAACAAATATATACCACTGGGAGATCCAGGAAGAGAAAGTGATGTACTTGTAAAATAGTTGCATCATTTGATTTACCTATCAATCACAATCTACAAAATCATTAGCTATAGTAAACTAAAAAGAGTACTAAGAAAGTGGGTGTGTTTTCACAGGGTTTGTTAACTTATTGAAAGATGTAATTGACTTCAATAACCTTAAACTAAATTCAATGTAATATAAAGATCAAAAGAACTCTTTTATCAAAGAAAATACACCAAAGTTTTGTTTTATACTCTTTTTTCGTTCATTATCAAAGTGAACAGACTTACAGTATATGAAAAACATTGGACAGAATTCAGAAATCTTGATTTCCAAAGAAAAATTTGCATCCTAAAAAATAAAATTTGCTTATGAAGGAAAAAAGATAAAAGGCATTGAGAAATTAAAAAAAAAAAAATTGAAAAAAATAAAAGAAAAAGACACTTGACAAACCATTTGATAATATTTTCTGTTAACTGAAGTGTGATCCATTTCTGCGAGTTCTGTAAGAACTCTATCTTGCATGGTGAATTCCTGAAGAGCTTTTTAGAAAGAAAATATATTTGCATACATTGAAATTAATTCATAAGAACCTGCTTTGATCCTGCTTTATTTGCAATGCTATTCTTCCCTTCTCTCCCATAAACTTAAATATAACTAGGATCTGAAAGCAAAATTTTAGCTACAACGGTTAAAAAATTACATCAGGAATCAAAGATATGTCATAAATTAATTTCAATTTCATTAATTCTTTGGGGGGGGGAAATCCTCTATTTTAAATTAATTGCCTCTGTGTTGTCAAGTTGTTTTAAATTAAAAATAAACAAAGGGAAAGACTGAAAACTCTTCAGTTTTCAGGACTACTGTGTGAAGAAAAAATCAAAAATGTGTGAATGTCAAGTCTGTAGCCATAACTTGAGCACAGCCTTAAAGTATAATATTCGTATACGAAGATATCTATATAAGTCATACCTGGTTCAGACTGTTGCAGTAGATGTCTTTTTCGTATCTGGATATTTGATCAGATTAGCCTTCTTTATGAGTCCATCCACCAACTTCTACATCAGTATTTCAGTCGTCAATCCTAAGTACCTTGCCTTCATTTCCAAGAGCTTCTATGATCTATCCACTTACTCCACCTTTATATTCTGTAAAAATACAGGCTTTCTCTGAACAGTCCACGATATAAGTCTACAATTCTCAGAGCTTCCTCTTGATCCCCATCCCAGGTCTTTTGGGGCCTTCACCAGCAAGGTTTACTAGAAACACCTCCAACCAGCTCAGCAGCTGGTGTGCGATGATCGTAACACCATTACCAATTTACCAATTTTCCCATAATGTCTTTGTTTTGCCTCTTGACTTGAAGTGCATGTACATGAGTCATCTTTTGATCATTTTTTTTGCACCTTTAAGTCTTGTGTGTGCAACAGTTGCCATAAGGAATAATTGGCTTGTGATCAAGCCATCAGGGATAATGATAATACAAATAATAACAACGGTATATACAGACTATTTCTGCGTAGACCTGCCTTTAGTTTGGCCTTCATGTGTGCTTAGCCTAGTAGATTCAGTGTTAATAAGTTGATCTTGCTTTTGATGACACCTGAGTAGTTAAAATTCTCTACATTTGGATGCAAAGAAAATCCAGTTGGATAGTCAGAAGCAGTGAAATATCCAGTAAAGACCTCATCAAGATTGCAAATTACAATCCTAAATGTCTAATTATTACTTTTATCATTTCCAATTGCCTTTCAGACAGTGTGACACTTACTTTTATTTTTCAAAATTAAATACTGTTCTTATCCCTTATGGTTCTTCATCCCCTACCCTCTTCCATACTCCTACTGCTACTGGAACAAAATTTTAGGAATCATCATGGCAATTGTATATTGAAATTCTTTTTTGTCATCTCTTAAAATTACAGATTTAAATCTGTTCCTGCTGTCATCCTGTTTCCATCTTCTTCCATAACTGTGACAAATGTTTATTCATCTATTATAAAACCTGTTTCACCCTCCCTCCTTTGGATTACTGGTTCTTTTCCTCATTCCTGCTCCTAGTCTTTCAGTAAATGTTCTCCCTCTACTACTTTGTTGGGTCACTGAAAGTTACATTGACTAGATATGAAGAATCAAACAAACCTCCCCCACGATTTTTTTTCATGTTTTGTGTCTTGGCCTTCATAAGTCTGGCAAACGTCTCACAGGAGAAGAGAGGTCTTGTTTTTCTTCTGCTGTGTTTTTTTTTTTTTTTCTTAAATAAGTGTGAGAAAACTGACTTTGTACTGATCAAAACATATGCAAGTACTTTTTCTGTATGCTTAAATAGTACTTAAGCAGTGACAGCTTCTCTACCACTGCTACTAGCAGCCTTTTTCCAGGGGTAATTACAATGTTGCTATGTTTTTTCACCTTTACACAATTCTAAATTTGAAGCAACTTCAGTGAAGCATAGAATGAGAATAGGGGGAAAAAATCTGTGTGTTGTATCTGTTTGTGATTAACCATCATGTTTCCACATGTTGTATTCCTGCTTGAATTCAAGCAGTCTATGGAAACCCGATCAGCACTGTAATTATGGCCTGCTTGAATCAAGTCAGTCAAATAATGTCAAAACCAATTATTTTCTTTTCCAAAGGGCAAAACAAGTTTGGGAATACACAAGAGGAAATGCAGATCTCACCATGTTAACAGTTTATGAACCAATCTCAGGGCATTCATTCCTTGATTCTTGTTGAATTAGCAACGATGGGATTTGAAAATTTATTGACGCATTTTCATTAAAGTAATTGTTAGCCTTTTTTTAATACAGAAACTATGCTTCTATGATACAGCGCTTTGCTATAGATCACCTTTCTAATTTGGTCCACTAGCTGGAAGAAAAGTTAAGAATAAGGAGAAATGGGCTGTATTATTAAAATACTGCAGTTGAAAAACAAACACAATAAAAGTATCAGCAAATGCAGCTGATTTTCAGAGGCACTGAGTTTGATGGGATTTTAAAGTGTTCAGTATTTAAAAATCAGAATATCCATGGAGTTTGAGCTAAAGATTACTGTCCAGGAGATGAAACCTCTTTATTTCAACGTGCCTGGGATCAGGCCACTCACTCATGTGCCATATGTCAGACAATTAAGTTTGGTTATTTTGTGCCAAGTGCATTTTTTTTCCTTGCCAATCTGGAGCAAGATTTTCCGCAGAAGTTAATAGTTTTTAATCTGAGCAAGACTTGCAGAATTGAACCCAGAATAAATTAGGGTGCTAAATATTCATTTAACAAATATGGCGTAGTTCTACAAAAGTCTCCAGAGATCAAGTATTACTTTATGTAGTTCTCAAAATTAAACACAGAATAATTTGTTAATACAACATTTTCATCAAGTACATATTCACATACTTTTCCTGTAAAAAATTCTTAGATACTCTGAAGAAAGTTTTTATCCAAGCTTGTGTTTTTAAAGTTTATTTTTACAAAATCATCAATGGTCTTGATAAATGTACTAATGTGAAACTCCTGAATCTAGCATTCAGTGCAGCAGCTTTCAGATAAAATAGAGCTGACAGAATACTGCAGGTACAGCTATACAGTGTGTTAACAGTGAACCTGATAGGATAAATCCTGTTTTATTATTTCAGGTTTTTAATAAAATCTGTTGTCTTTTATTAATTCAGATTATGCTTTATCAAACTAATTTCCATAACAAATACCATTGAGATTAATGGCTAAAAAGAAGTAAAATCAAACCAGTAATTTGTTGGACATTTGATTTTTTTCCTACCTAATAAAGCCTTTTGAGAAAACGAGGGTACTGTTAAATGTTGCCGTATTTTTCAACACTTACAATAAGAGAGGGAAGTCATCTGCTGCTATTTTATTGCTTGAATTTCCTTATTGAAGAGAAGGGGAAAAAATACCAAACTTGTGTTACCAAATCAATATTTTTTTATTTTCACCTTTTAGGCCCATCACAGATCTACGCATTATCTCTGCTTCGTCTCTTAAAATAGCAAGGCAAAGATGATGTTTTAAGAATCGCAGCGGTCCTGTTTGCTTTTCCCCAAACTATCTTTATTCCTTCTTCCATTACATCTCACTTAGGTAAAACACACTAATTTAAACCCAGTGAAAGTTCTGTATTTTGACATCACTCAACTAATGATATCTTAATAGTTCCTATATGATAGCTCATTAGGAGAAGAGTTGAGAAGAATTAGATATAGTTTACTTTTAAAAATGAATGCAAGATTATATAGTTTGAGTGTGAATATATATATTTATACTCACAGAGGAAAATGCAGTATATTTCAAAATGTGAATGTATGGATTTCATAGTATAATTTTTCATACATATGTATAAATACATATGCTTATATACACAGATGCATATTTAAGTGATTTTCTGTTACATTACACTACTGCCTGTAGAGATCACTTGTCATCTTAGTCTGCAAACTCTTTGGAATACAGAATATCTCCTTATATGCTTATGCATTTCTCTAGGCAATTAGACCATGACCCTTTACAGAGATCACTGAGCATTACTACAATCACAAAAAAGTATTTTTTGTATGCATTTTTGCCTTAAATCACTCATCTGTTTCCAGGAATTTATATGTATTTATCAGCTCCTTTCTACATATAAAATTGGATATAAATATTTTTAAAGGTTTATGTACCACAAATTTGTACATACGATCCTATGCACAGAAACATTTGCTGTCTCTGGTACATCTACATGCATACATGATACAAAGGCATAATTGTACCTTGTAAGGTCAGATGTTTAAGCTTTCTTGCCATGAAAACTGTTGCTTTTAGAGCCAACTGTGATAAAAGCATTTGTTTACCTTGAGAAATTTGTCAAAAGGAAAAATTAATGTATGAAATTTTGTGGATTCTAGAGATAGAGTGAAAGATATTGTAGCATCATATGGTGACCATATGGATCTCATTAAAGCCACCCTCTGACAGGCTTCTGCAATCATGCTCTACCCATTTAAACTCCTTTACACAAGATAAATGTCTTAGTCTATTACAGAAAGTGATGCTCTGAAAGTTTGATGACAATAATATTGAAGACCAAAATAACATTATAGGTACACTACCAGTGGAATGTAAATAGTAGGTAATAGAATCAATAATTAAATACTTGCTTAACTACCTAATTTCTTGATTAAGTTTTGACATGTTTTTTAGCCTGTAACTTTTGTAAAAAAAACCAGCTATGCATTTGTGATCCTGCAGAAATCTTACAGCACAGGCACAAGTAGAAGTATCTGCAGCTGTCTCTTAGGAAATAGCAGTCTGAATACAGGCTAAGGAGAAACTTAGGACAATTCCATTATTTCTTTTAAAGTTTAATTACTAATGATGAATGGTCCAAGTAATCACAACTGTTAACTGACAGTGATGTATACCGCTGTCATTTCAAAAAACTTGTATATTATTGACCAGGAGATCACATTGATTCTTAAACATAAGGTCAGTTTATCTGCATTCTATGAAGGATTGCAAAATGCAGTTTGAAAAGTAATTTTTTTTTAATTAACAACAGCATATCATACATGAAAATAAAATATTCTGCCTATTCATTTAAGAATACCTGCATATTATAACAACTGTGGATTGGCCACCTACAGGTCTAGACTGATTTTTCCTGTTGTTGCACTAGTGAAAAACATCTAGCCTTCCGGGAAAGACTGTTGAGACTGGATGTATTCTTTGGGTGTGATTTGCAAAAAAAAAGAAGTGAGGTGTCCACGTTTAAGACATGTTTTTCTGAAGACATGTTTTTCTAAAGAGTCATGTAGTATCTCTGCCATAAATTTTTACTAAGTTAATCTTAAGAGTTAATCAAGGAAAGAAGAATTTACTCTAGGTTACTGATAAGTGGGCAAATATATCAACAAAACATCTGCTCAGAATTCATGCAAATAAAAGAAAGAAAGAAAGGAAGTAACATGCTAAGAAAGAGCCTTCTGAACTGTGCAGTAAGATTCAGACAGTGCTTTAATTTTTGTTAGAAGCTTTATGGTTAGAGTGCACTCTGATATTAAAAATGCATAACAATAAAACATAAACCCATTTCCTTATTGCTGGCATTTATGCAACCCACTTACAACCATTCAAAATATTAATATCCTTTCCTACCTAGCAATTAATGCTGCACTATGTATTCACTACACTTCATGCACTAGAAAACAACATTGCCACACTGCATGGTGACCCATTGTAGTTAATTACACAACAAAGTTCTTGACTTTAAGTCACAGAAATGAAAAGTCAGGGTTAGGTTTCACTGTAAAATCATGTTAAAATCCATAAACAATTTCAACTGTACATACTGTGTACACTAGAGAGCAATTTGGAGAACCAGGCACATGTTTCTTGAAATTACGGCGTGTCAATTTTTACTACTCATTTTTACTAAGTAGATTGTGAGTAGCAAAAATACTATGCATGTTTGTAAAAATAGACACATTAAGCATATGCTCCCAATTGTCTGCAAAGAGAAATATGTATATACTGTTTTCATTTCCCTGTGTACTACTTTACTGACCTTTAGGCCTCCATCCCTCATTTGACTTGCACAGAGATAGTTTCTTAGGAAGACTGGTGAACAATTATGCTGTCAAAAAAATAAGCAAATAAATAAAGTAAGTGGCTTCCTATTTAAGCTTTTACACAAAATAGTATCCAAAATTAGCGTTGGCTTTATTACCAACATGCCCAAGAGAATAGTTATGTGTAGTGTACAGGCTCAGATTCTTCTCTGTTGAATTAAAATTTAACTGCATATTTTTTCCAGCAGTAACCCAAAGTTTCAGTATCATAGTAGAGTAATGGAACTAAGATATCATTTGTTATCTTGCAGAAAACCAGGATGATGACTTTAAGTGTCAAAGTTTCACTTTTTTTTTTTTTTTCAACTGGTGCAGGAGTGCAGGTAAACTAAAGAAACCTTTGTCTTTATTTTAACAACCGTTTGAGTTATGACTTGCAGCCAAATTCTGCCTCCAGATCCATGTACAGAAATGTAACTGAAGTTGACTGGATTCAAGTGTGGAATTCAGACCGTAATTCTTATGGCAGTTTTTCAAAACTGTTCTTTGCAGTTTCATAAGACCAAACATCCACTGGTTTAGTCATTCTACCTGACCTTCCTCTTTTTTCCTCTGTGCTAACTCCAGCCTACGATTTACAAAATATATCATACTGTATCACATTGGAAACTTTAATTGGCAACTCTTCTATTTTATTGAAAGACAACAGAAAAATAAAGCTTCTTTAAACACATGCACTTGCATTGCTTGAACCCACTTTACAAGGCAAAACTAAGGCATTTCAGGTGATTCAGTTCCAACTAAAATATGCAATTTTGATTCCATGGGTAATGAATGATGGAACAGGACAAAAACAAGAGATCCAGACTAATTATACCAATATGACAAACAAGCGGTTTAAACCAGTTTTCTTGAACAGTTTTGATTACTTTCTTTAGCATCTCATGCAGACAGTCATGTTGAAGAAGGTCCATTTCTAATACAGCACTTCGAATTAATCCATTTTAATGTCTTGAGGAGATTAACCAGAAAAATTTCCAAGTTTTACTATCAGTCAGACCTCCTCTTCATAAATTGTGATAAAAATTAGTCTAGCCATTGAAGGCTCAGTTACATCCAAGTGAAAATTAAAAGGATGAAATTAAGTATTGCCAATTAATCTGGTTTTGTCAGTTGTAACCCACGTCAACATGACCCTTTTGTTCTAAGAAAGAATTTGGGAATGAGGGAGATATATCCTGAAATAAAAAGTTTCTGACCTTCAAATCTACTTCCTAATGGTAGAAGTATAATTTCTTTATTTCTTATACTTCATTGTTTTTTTTTCAGTTCAGGAAAGTGTCTCTAAAAGATGCAAAATCCTAGCTGGTGAAGGAATGCCTTTGGTTTGGTAATGTATTATATTTACTCATAGATTGGTCAAACATTAATTTAATATTTGACTCGGTAAGCAGAGTCAGATGCTCCAGACCCAGAATACAGCCTCTAGCCTGGAAGACTTTGCACTTATGCCCAGAGGTATATTTTGTTTTTAACTGTCCAGAAGTATTTCCATTATGCTTGTTAGGATTTTGTATGAATTTTTGCATTATCCCACTGATAAATATACGCTCTCCATTCAGTGTTACAAAGCATTATTCTCATGCACTGCATCTTATTCCCTAGGAACAGCTACATCCACACTCATTTTCCAAGTGGATTGGCAGTTTCCTCTCATTGTTTTTATACTAGAGGTATCGCTAATGTATGCATTTCAGAAGATATTAAAAATAAATAAATTACTCAAAAAACCCACTAGTCACTTCAAATGGTATAAAATTACTACTGATAGTAAATTACTATGACCAATATTGTTTTTATATTTACTGACTCCTGAAGTAGCTGCTGATTCTAGCACTGTCCCTCCCTGCAGTGGTGCTACAGGTGCTTCAGCAGTGACCAAATGATTCTCACGTCTTTCTGTAAATAACCTTGCCTGCAGTGATCTTGGAATTAGTGTTTGAAGACCTCAAAGCAAACAATTATTCTCAAGAGACAGTTCTGATACAGGATATAATGTCTCAACAGAACCTCTGACAAACGGTTGATGTGAAATAAAGCACATTTGGAGGGGGTAGCGGTGGGGAGTGGAAGGCTTTTTCTCCTTGGCCATTTGCCATACTATAGAATTACAGTTAGAAATGAAGGATCCAAAAATTATTTTTTTTTAAATTTTGCTCTCTGTTCTAAAAAAACCCCAAATACCTTGATGATGATAATGATGACAATAATATTGGGGAAAATCTTATTTAGTATCTACCACTAATAACTTCCTAACCTGCTCTTCAGAGCACATGCATGCCTGAAAATGAGATTAGAACTGCAAAGGGTTTGTGGTATCTGAGCACCTCAAAAGTTTTATCTGCAGAATAGCAAAGTACTTAAAGCATATTTGTCCCAAGCATATACCTGAACTAATGCCAGATTCAAGGCTTCAAACTTGCTACTTTCCAACTGCCTTTCCTCTGCTTCTGAGAAGCCTGTCTCAATGGAAAAGGAGGAGGAACATAGGAGAAGTGCAAGTTTATCTGTGATACTGTTACTTGGTTGAAAAAGTTCTGGTGGTGACCAAACTCTTTGAGAATTTAAAATTAGAGTCTCAAACCACTGGTTACAAACCTCAGGTGTACACTCTCTACTTTTGCTCCTTTGCAGTTCTGAAAATCTCTAAAAAAAATCCCATTAATTTCTGTAAATGATAAAATAAAAAGTAGCATGAATAGCAAATGCAGTACACATGAAAGAACAGCAAGACAGTAAAAATGTACTTAATAAAGAATGTAAACATCTAGTATGACGCCCAGTGATGTAGATGCCCAGTTAAATCATACAGAGGTGTACTTGAAGAAGTACATGAGAGTATTACATATATATATATATATGGTGAAAAACAAAAGAAAGTAAAAGTTGCAAGAAAAAAAGATCATGTTAGCATGAAGAAGCAATTTAGGAAGGATACATGAAGACTAAGTATTGTTGTTTATTTGCCTCCAATCAATAGCAGTCACATCACAAGGAAATGGAAGCAGGATTACATATTTTATTCAGAACTAGAGAACACAGAGTACAGGACTGCAGAAAAACTGAATCCCCTTCACAAACACAACAGGGGATTATTCAGCTTGCCAGAACAATATATTCCAAACAAAATAATGTATGACATTGAAATTTAAAAAATACTTAACATTTTATCTCATTGAAAGTAAGAAACACTTGAGAACAGATGTAAAACATTTTTTCATTCATTTTCTCAAATACATGTCCCATTAATTTTGTAGAAGGTGTTGGATTTACAGCTGGAAGAGAAATACATATCTATGATTTTTTAGAATACTATCTATGGCTACAACAGGATGTTTCCAGCTTCCTAAAAGCTAACACAATCTATGGCACATATGGGATAGAAGCCTACTATTAGAGATCTATGAAAGAATTTTGCTTTTTAAATCTTTATGTAACTTTTGCTCTTTTGCCTGATTTAGTCTGGGCTAAAACAGTATTGA
This sequence comes from Tetrax tetrax, assembly GCA_009806455.1. Taxonomy (NCBI): domain Eukaryota; kingdom Metazoa; phylum Chordata; class Aves; order Otidiformes; family Otididae; genus Tetrax; species Tetrax tetrax. The sequence continues at coordinate 64,073 of WHYT01016804.1, forward strand.
AATTTTTTTCCTGTCTCTGTCATCTTACAGCTTCATAAATCTCTTCCTGCATAATTCTTGGTCTGCTGTACTAGGAACTATTTCTCCATGACCTAAATTTGGAACAAATATTTTATTGCTGCTCATTCTTTCTATAGCATCTTTCTTTGAAAGGAAACATCATAGGAGTAGGCTTGCAATTCGCTCACAGTTCCAAATAATCCTTTCACCGTTTGTGGAAAAAGTTATATGGCAATGAAACTGTGATGTTCATCATCACTCTGTTCTTCCAACAAAATCCTTTCCCAGTATTTACTGAACAGAAGGCAATTTTCATACAATATTAATGTAATGCCAATAAATCTTTACCCACAGCTAAATGCTTGATAACTTTCCAGTGGTACAATAGCAAGATGTTTCTATTCCACACCAATATCTGAGAAGAATACCACAATCTACCATATTCCTGCAATCCCAATCCGTCTTCTTCTAAGATATCACTGAATAACCAGGGTATGACTGCCTCCCTTAGCAATATACCAGGGTTATGACACCTTTGAGAAATTTGTTTACAATTTCCCTTTTTCCTACAGGGCAAAGCTACACAAGTTCCTTACAGAAGGTTTCTTGTTTCCAAAGGAAGTTGATGTGTGACTTAGACTCAAGGTGAATAACCTGATAGAATATTTAATGAACTGAATTTTAAGAGTGGGTTTTTTTTTTTTTTCCCAAATAAATAAATAAATAAAACAGAATGTAAAAATGATGCCCAGGAGTCAATAGAAGGAATAACAGAAGGTCAGGCTGCAAGTACACCGACAATTCTGGATCAGGAAATACTACAGGGGAGGAGAATGGGAGTATTTCAACTTAATGTGCCAATCTTTAGCTGTACAACTCCCATAGGGTGTATTCTGCCACCATTACTCATGTCAAGTAATATATTATGCTATGAAGTATTCCTACTGACTTCAATTTCAGTTGATTTCTTCCTACCTACTCATAGATAAGAAATTCTTCAGCATCAGAAAGTGTAACAGATAGAGGTCCTTGGCTCAGCTTGAGATATCTGTAGTTCCTCAACCCATAGTAGATACATACAAAACATATATATGATAGTTGTATTTTTGATTCATTGATTTAAGTTCTATATTTAGAATATATTTCTCAGCCTAAATAAATCTAGCTCTTAGAGGTTAATGGAATATTACAGCTTAAACTGTGAAGTCTATGCTTATACTGGAGATCTCTCATATATACTACCAGAAAAAAAAAGTACTTACATAGAAAAGAAGGGAGGTCCCAAGGTCCCCTTCCAGCGATTCTGAACTTAGTGTTATCTGAAAAGAAAATAACTGGAGAATATCTGACCCAGTCATATGTTTGGAGTCTAGCACTTGTATACATTATTAAATTATGGCATAATATTTTTCAGGAGATTTTTACTGAAGTGTTCTTGTTGAGTTTTTTTTTCACTTTTTAAAAGTTGAAAGATGTCAACAAGCTTTAGTCGTCTTGCATCATTCTGTTGCTTTTCCCAGCAGAATTATCATTCATCAACCAGCACTAGCAGTACCATATCAAGTTGGATGATGGTCATGTGGGGAGGAAACCTAGGCCGTGAGAAAGCAAGCTGCAGAGGCAATCCAGACATCAGGAGTTCCACTACAGGGCACCTGAATTAAATTGTAAAGAAAACCAAATCTTTGGAAGAGATATTCTTATGGGAATTGATGTCAAAAAGTCACTGTTCTTGCAGCCATGTAGTCAAATAGGCTTATCACAGCAGGTAAAGCTCTTCCAAAGACATATGAGTTATCATAATTCTCCTCTTTTCCCCTTGGAAGAAGGTGAATTATTCTTCATGAAAATGCTTCGGTTTCAAATAAAATTTAAAAAAAAATCAGTCCAAGAGTGTTTCAAACTTTGGAGAGCACTTTCTTTAATGCATCTCACATACTAGTAAGGTACACACGGAGCTGTTTTACTGACACAATTTCGTGTTTTTTGAATTAACATAAAAGGCTGGAATTATTCAAGGACAGAAGCTAACACTAATGTTGGAGCCTACATAAGCTTACCTAAGGACTTATACTCTTGTTTTCGTTTTAGCATCAGAGAAACACAAGATGCTTTGTTGTGTAAGTAAGAACAGTAGGCCACTACACAATGATGGCAAAGCTGTTTTCCATTGTGAGAACTGCACAATGTCCTCTGCTGCACAGCGTTAGTTGCTAGATGGGAAAGGAGATTCATATTTTCAAGAGTGTAAGTGGCTTTGCATCAATGCTAGCAATCATGCAATAATTTTATCTCATCAGTATACATTTTTAATAATTCTGGGACTTGTGTCTGCCAATAAAGGATAATCTGTAATAGAGCTGAAAAATATCTAGAGTCTGCTGGTTGCCTGCACACTAAGCTATATGCTGTTATTTGGATATTTTCATCTTCCTGGTAAACAGAGACACTGAATTGACTTGTCTGTATTTATTCATTACCATTTTAGTTTTACAGTATTGCCACTCCTGATACTAAAAAAAAAAACCTCAGAAGATTTGCACAAAATAACATTTTTTCTCTTTTTCTAAATTTTCAGTTATTCTTGGATGATGTTTTCAAGCTGTTCTCCACAGCCATGAAAGCTAGAAACATGCACATTCTTAAATGAAAGGTGAGACTCTCTTGTTATCACTTGTGTCCAGCAGCTGGTGCTTCAAGTACAGCGTTAAATACTGCAAGACTTACGATAAAGCAGCAAGAGCTGGCAGGAATGAGTTTATTTGGGAGTCTGGGTTATTGGTAGAGAATAATGTGCAGTATTGACTTAAAAGAGAGGTTTGGCGTGGTATGGGATTTGGTTTCTGTGAGTGTTTACTAAAGCCACTCTAAGGAGTTTTACAATGTCTGTTTCTAGACAGTTTTTTGTTGTTGTTAAAGCAAAAAGGCTACATAGAAAGGAAAAACTTACTTTCCTAAAAATGCCGTCAAGGGTGTAGAATCAGCAAAGCTAGGTCTAATGTTCCTCATTTTATGCCTACAATCATCCGCAAAGGGAAAATCATACAGACATTTACAAGCAGTTTAAAGTTCTAGAAGGCTGACTTATAAGCACAATTTGGTTTGTTATTTTTGCTTTACTGTTACGATTCAGTTGTGGAGATCCACTAGGGCTGAGACTCCTTTCTTAAAGTCTGGTCTTTAGTTAGATGATGACTTCTGCTTCTTAAACATAATGGAAAATCTGAACAGACTACTGCTTAGAAATGAGTGATTTTTCCGATTACCAAATAGCATATGTCACATATGATCATCAGCAATACTAAGCTGACTTTAAAATAAATACTATCTGGAATTCGAAAGAGCTGCATTTACAATTGCTCTTGTCAAATATTTTCACCATTCTCTTTCATCAGCAGGAGTGACTTGTGCTGTTCTGGTCTATACAATCTACAGATACTATCACCTTCCAGCCCCGATTGAAGAATATAACTTTAAAGAGTGCTAGTTCAAAATCCTTCTCTCTGTTTTCCTCTTTTGCAAAATTTTTCTTCTCTTTCTTTTGCACACAAAGGGACACTGACAACCTTTCATACTTTCATCCAGAAAAACTCACCAATTTTTATTTTTCTTTAAACCTATCTAGTTTGCTGCCCACATTTTTATTAAACACAAACTATTCCACACAACTCTCGCCAGGAGCAAAATAGCCCATGGTATAACTCCTCCATAATGGAATCATTTACAATCATGACTTATTCCAGGTCTAAGGCAACTGTACATTATTTTTAGCTGTTTCTGATATCCTTGACACAGGCATGGGAGTCAGGTACTTAAGCTCGTACACCACAGGATTTCAACTGGGATAGTTTACCTATAAGATATCTCTTCCTCTTAAATTTAAGGCTATTTCATTCATGAGCTGAAGTTGTTTTTTCCCCAAAGCCAGGCGGATTACACAATGTCAGAAAGGAGAGCAAATAACAAGCCAGTAATTTAGCCAGAATGTCAACGATAAAATAAAACCTAAAATAAAAATGGAAAGAGTTTTGTTCTAGATAGCAAAATTTCTGTCATAAAAAAATTTATTGTTCTGAATTTCAAAATATTGAAGAAGCATAAAGAATCTAAAAATAAATAAGTAAATTTGTAGGCACACATGTATGTTGTAAATTTCTGGAGTGAGACACTTTCATTTCATCTTCAAAGTCTAATGCTAAATGTAGAAGGAAGCCATTAATGTCCCGTCATTTATAAATGATAACTGCTTTTACATAATGCTTCAAAGCCATTTTTAAGCCATTTAAGCTTTTTCAATTTGCACTAAATATCTACCAAGAGATTATAGTTTAGAATTTAGAGCAATATTTAAACTGATACCATATACTTAATTTTAAATAAATTCTAATATAAAAAATAATTTCTCAAGATATACAGCACATGATTTCCCTCTTCTGATCATCCAGAGAGCAAACAGAAGCTTTAAAGTTAAGTTCTTTCAGTTGTTCCTAAGCTATTAACTTCCATGGTACTCAGAATATGGACAATCACGGGGCTGCAACACCAGCTATGGCATGCTAAAAACTGGTTCTTGCTTTAAATAAATTAAAAAAAAAATTGAGAATTGTTGTTATTATTACAGAACATTTATTTTTAAACTATTTTAAAATAAAAGTGAGCAAAATGTTTTATTTTCTTGCATTTGAAGAAACAAAACTGATTATAATCTGGGAAAAAAAGTCTGCTTGGGCCACTCCCTCTTCCTGAAGTGGTGGGTGGCTGGAACGAGAAAGTGTTTCTAAAGGTATGAGTGCTTTTAGGAAACTTTTATATGACAACTGTAATGGAAGAGAAATGTGAAATATGTGGTCAGAACTGAATCCTGCTACAGACAACATCCCAGCCATCTCTCAGCTACCTCTTCTTGTTTTGTGTATCTTTCCTCACTACATATATTTTCCAGTTTGAGAACTGACAGACCTCACTCTGAGTTAGAAACTGCCTCATAGAGATAATGCTACCTTTTTCAGATAAAATGGAAAGATAGATCTTTCTATGCTAGTTATTAATACTCTTAAGCTTTTTAAGCTCTTTTAGGCAGAAACAGTAAGTTTGTGTGTTTGCACAGTGCCTCTGGCAACTGCATTACACTGAACAGAAACGATGGAGAGAGGATATCTGCTGAGAAACACAGTCTTCACCACTCCACCTGCTCTGGATTTTTTCAGTATTTACCATAATAAAACAACCTTAGAGTGGGCACTGTGTCAAGAAGTCAAAGGAATAATGACAATATGCCTATCAATGAGGAGTATTTTGCTGAGAGCCAAACCCCTTTCCAAGTTGGTACTAAGTGAATTTCAAGTAGAAATTCTTATACAATTTTTATGACTGAAGGGGAGCACTATCCCAGTAACTCTTGACTTTATCACTGCAATTTTAAATTCAGTTATTCCCCATTTTAATACACAAAACAGTTTCCATAGATTGCTGGCCTATTTGAAACTAGCCGGTGGTGAACGGAGGGGGAAGGATGGAGGCAGAGGCACTCATGGGAACTTTCTCCATTTTTACCAGTTGACCAACAAATTAGCTGAAGTCAGCTTCAGCACTGCAGCCAACTTTTGGATGAGTTGGCTAGAAGGACATACAATAGTAATACAATTCTGCTGGCTTGTCTTGTATGTACAGTAAATAATACGTTATATTGGAATCTAAACATTCTCAAACCTTTAGAAATAAGTCATAAGAAAACGTATACAGAAATACAGGATGTTTTCTCACACTCATGTTGTACTTACAGACATGTGACAGTATCTCACAATGAATTATTCATATTTTGAATTTTGGTCACCAGAGAGAGAGATCAACACCTCCCCCTCCACTGCCTCCCTTGAGGAAGTGTAGACTATGTAGAGGTCACCCCTCAGTCTTCTCTTCTCCAAGCTGAACAAACCAAGTGACCTCTGTCACTCCTTGTAAGTCACAACCTTGAGGCTTTTCGCCATCTTGGTCACCCTCCTCTGGTCACACTCTGATAGTTTGATGCCCTGCTTACATTGAGGCACCCAAAACTGCACACTGCACTCGAGGTGGGGCTGCCCCAGTGCAGTGTTGAGTGGGACAATCACCTCCCTTGACCAGCTAGCTATGCTGTCCTTGATGCACCCCAGGACGCAGTTTCCCCTTTTTGCTGTCAGGGCATGCTGTTGGCTCATAGCCAACTTGCCATCAATCCAAACCCACAGATTTCTTTCTGCTGGGCTGCTCTCTAGCCTCTCGTCCCCCAGTTTGTACATATTGATTTTCCCATCCCAGGTGGAGAATCCTGCACTTGCTCTTGTTAAGTTTCATATGGCTCTCCAGTATATCCAGATCTCTCTGTAAGGCCTCTCAACCCTTGAGGGAACCCACAGCTCCTCCTAGTTTAGTATTATCAGCAAACTTATTTAATGTACGTTTGAATTCTGCATCCAGATCATTTATAAAAATATTAAAAAGCACTAGCTCTAAAATTAAGCCCGGATATTTTTATTAATATCTTGGTTAATCTTTTATCTATTTTTATATATATTTACAATTCAACCAAAATCAGAAAATTCAAATCGTATTTTGCCTTTTCCACAACTGGACAAACACAATTGTTTCTGTTATGAATACTACTGCATGCTTTGAAAGTAGTATTCTGCCACCTTTAAATGAAGTTGAGTGACCTGCAAGTCAATGTAAGCAAAGATGTATGAGCATGACCCTCATGATTCAGGACTCAGCCTACATTGGTGACCAGTATTTTTTTTTTTTTTTTTCCAGAAACTACACTTAAAATGGGGCTGCTAAAACATCCCATTGCTGTCTCTACGCGCCATAATCCTCTTCCTGTACTGGGAAAGTGGTATTCAGTATCCTAATAGCACAAACAAATTTAACAATCTCTTTCCTCCAGATTCTTCACCAGTAACTTGATTTCAGTATTTACTGAAAATTACCACAATAGATCATGAATGTGCCAAGCAAATTAATTTTAAAATCTAAATAAAGCCTTGATGCTGTTATCATTTTTAGAAAAGAAAGGCAGGGAAGACGAGGAGGGGGTGTCGCTCTCTATGTCAGCAACCGGCTGGAGTGCGTGGAGCTCCACCTGGGGATGGGGGAGGAGCTGACAGAGAGCTTATGGGTCAAGATCAGAGGACAGGGATGGACGGGGGATGTTACGGTGGGGGTCTGTTACAGGCCACCTGGCCAGGAAGACAGAGAGGACAAGGCGCTCTATAGCCAGATAGGAGCAGCCTCGCGGTCACAAGCCCTGGTCCTCATGGGGGACTTCAACCACCCCAACATCTGTTGGAGAGACAACACGGCAGGGCACAGGCAGTCCAGGAGGTTCCTGGAATGCGTGGATGACAACTTCCTCCTGCAGGCGCTAGAGGAGCGAACAAGGAGGGGTGTCATGCTGGACCTCGTGCTCACCAACAGGGAGGGGCTGGTGGGGGACGTGAAACTGATGGACAGCCTTGGCTGCAGTGACCATGACGCAGTGGAGTTCAAGATCCATGGGGCGGCGAGGAAACTGCACAGCAAGCTCTCTGCCCTAGATTTCAGGAAGGCGGACTTCAGTCTCTTCAGGAACCTCATGGGCAAAGTGCCATGGGAGGCGGCCCTGGAGGGAAGAGGGGCCCAGGAAATTTGGTCCGTATTTAAGGAGCACCTCCTCCAAGCTCAGAAGACGTGCATCCCGATGAAGAAGAAGTCGGGCAAAAAGGCCAGGAGGCCAGCGTGGATGAGCAAGGAGCTCCTGGACCAACTGAAAGCAAAGAAAAAAGCCTATAGAGGGTGGAAGCGGGGACAGGTAGCCTAGGAGGACTACCGAGTGGCTGTGCGAGCGGCCAGGGATTGGGTGATGAAGGCTAAAGCCCTGATGGAATTGAATCTGGCCAGGGATATAAAAAGTAACAAGAAAAGCTTTTACAGGTATGTAGGGGACAAAAGAAAATCCAAGGAGAATGTAGGCCCCCTCCGGAAGTAAACGGGTGTCATGGCTACCCGGGATGTGGAAAAGGCCGAGGTACTTAATGACTTTTTTGCCTCAGTCTTCACTGATAAGGGCTCTTGTCTCCCCACCCAAGCTGTGGAAGGCACAGGCAGAGACTGCAAGGATGAACAACCGCCCATTGTGCTCAAAGAGCAGGTTCGGGATCATCTAAGGAACTTGAAGGTGCACAAGTCCATGGGGCCTGATGAGATCCATCCGTGCGTCCTGAGGGAACTGGCGGATGAAGTTGCCAAGCCACTGGCCATCATATTTGAGAAATCGTGGCGGTCTGGTGAGGTCCCCGATGACTGGAAGAGAGGGAACATAACCCCCATTTTTAAAAAGGGGAGCAAGGAAGACCTGGGCAACTACAGGCCGGTCAGCCTCACCTCTGTGCCTGGCAAGGTCATGGAGCAGATTCTCCTGGAAACCATGCTAAGGCACATGGAGAGCAAGGAGGTGGTTGGTGACAGCCAACATGGCTTCACCAAGGGCAGATCGTGCCTGACCAATTTGGTGGCCTTCTATGACGGGGTAACAGCATCGGTGGACAAGGGACGGGCAACTGATATCATCTACCTGGACTTGTGCAAGGCATTTGACACTGTCCCGCATGACATCCTTCTCTCTAAACTAGAGAGGCATGGGTTTGATGGATGGACCACTTGGTGGATAAGGAGTTGGCTGAATGGCCGCACTCAGAGAGTGGTGGTCAACAGCTCAATGTCCAAGTGGAGACCGGTCACCAGTGGCGTCCCTCAGGGGTCTGTGTTGGGCCCGGACCTTTTCAACATCTTTGTCAGCAACATGGACAGTGGGATAGAGTGCACCCTCAGCAAGTTCGCCGATGACACCAAGCTATGTGGTGCCGTCGACACGCTCGAAGGGAGGGATGCCATCCAGAGGGACCTTGACAGGCTGGAGAGGTGGGCCTGTGCCAACCTCATGAAGTTCAACCAGGCCAAGTGCAAGGTCCTGCACCTGGGTCGTGGCAATCCCAGGCACAAATACAGGCTGGGCGGAGAATGGATTGAGAGCAGCCCTGAGGAGAAAGACTTGGGAGTGCTGGTGGACGAGAGGCTCAACATGAGCCGGCAATGCGCCTTGCGGCCCAGAAGGCCAACCGCATTCTGGGCTCCATCAAGAGGAGTGTGGCCAGCAGGTCGAGGGAGGTGATTGTCCCTCTCTACTCTGCCCTGGTGAGACCCCACCTGGAGTACTGTGTCCAGTTCTGGAGTCCCCAACATAAGAAGGACATGGACCAGTTGGAGAGGGTCCAGAGGAGGGCCACAAAGATGATCAGAGGGCTGGAGCACCTCTCCTGTGAAGACAGGTGAGAGAGTTGGGGCTGTTCAGCCTGGAGAAGAGGAGGCTCCAGGGAGACCTGATAGCGGTCTTCCAGTACCGCAAGGGGGCCTACAGGAAAGATGGGGAGAGGCTGTTCAGTAGGGCCTGTTGTGATAGGACGAGGGGTAATGGGTTTAAATTAGAAGGAGGTAGATTTAGATTAGATATTAGAAAAAATTTTTTTACAATGAGAGTTGTAGAGCACTGGAACAGGTTGCCCAGAGAAGTGGTGGATGCCCCATCCCCGGAAAAGTTCAAGGCCAGGCTGGATGAGGCTCTGAGCAACCTGATCTAGCCAGGGATGTCCCTGCTCCTTGCAGGGGGGTTGGACTAGATGACCTTTGAAGGTCCCTTCCAACTCTAGCTATTCTATGATTCTATGATTATTTAGCACTTATCAACAGTTATACAGTTTTGATGGTAATGCTAAATTGTTGAGAAGAGCCATTGTAAACTCAAGCAAGACATATTAGCTCAAGTGTGGGGTAGTGAGACGTAGCTAGAACAAATATAGTAAGTGGTAAGTAAGAGAAGATGTTATTAATGTGTCTAGATGTGACGCAGGAATGCAGAAGAACTAAAGCACTGAGGTAGGGCAAGGCCACCTTACTTTCACAAGAACCTGGGAAAAGCAGTGTGTTCAAAAGATTCCCCAATACAAATCTTTCTGATTTTGTTCCTGCACTGTATTTGCTTTTTGTTACCTGTGACTCTCAGTTGCCTGAATGGTTTTGCAGTATCTAACATGTTAAGGTGTTGCCTTCAAGTTTTATTAATGTTTTCCAATCATTTTCTAGTTTCCTGATGAATTAGCCTGTCAAAAACACTTTTTAACAGATAGCAGAATAACTGAGCATTGAACATCTGTTCAAATCTGTTGTGGTTAAATACTGAATTGGATAACCACAAAAATATAATTTATTATTGCTAGTAGATGCTTTTCTGCAGTAAATAATTGCTACCTAGATAATAATTAATTTAGTTTCTTATTATTAAAAATTGTCAGAAAATAATATAAAAAATATGGACTCCTCAATTCTGTAAAATCCTTGGCACTAAGAGATGAAATTATTTTTGCGTGTGCTTATTTTCTTTCACTTGCCATTTGTGAGGGAGATTTTGGGGGATATCCATCTTATATCAATATTTTTTGAATCAACATTTTGACAATTTTTCTGCCTTGTATAAATATGGTATTTGGTGCATGAATCCATCTCATTCTTTACAGAACTAGTCTTTTTTTAGGTATAAAAGCGGAATAATTTCATACATTCCATATTTCTATCCGATCTGTTCACATCTAAAGTCTTGTTTTCTACAGATTGATTCACTCAGCTTTTATAACATCTCATAACCTAGAAATCACAAATTCCACATTTGGAAATGGCTTACATCTGTACAATAGCAAGTCCTCCATCCTGAACTTCAGCTTTAGATTAACATTAGACATTGTGAAATCTCTTTCAAAATACAAGTTAAACAGAAAAGCTTAGAATATTTATATATAACAGTTTATATAGGGCTGCTAATCTAAATACAAACACTGTGCTTCAAAAGCTCAGATCGGTTAGAAAAATCTTCTCTCTAAAAAACGTGAAAATTAAAATGCCTGCATGTTGAAATAAATCTTAATTTAAAATGCTTAAAAATAAGTAGCAATCATCTTATTTTTCTGTGTGATACAATTATGGAATAACAAGGTGGAACATTTTTGAAGTATATTTAACAAGTAGCTTGTTTCAGCCTGGATATTAGCTTGATTTACCATCTGCAGAATTACCAATAACATGATGCATTTATTACCCGTAAAAGCTATTAGCAGGTCATTTTGTTCAGTTCATCATATGTGTCTTGAGACACAATCTGGCGTCTAACAGATTTTCATACATTGATGTCACAGAGAATCAGACTGTTCTTTAATTGATTGTTTCTTGCTAGACTACTTTGATTAAAACAGGTTGTGCTATTTGCTTTTACTTCTATATTTCTCTACTTTAAATGCATGCCCAGGAAAGGCAGAAATTATTCTCATTTCCCTGGATTTGTCTAATTCAATATGTATGCAATAATCCTTGTAATCAAGCTGTTTAAAAACTTGTTCCAGTTATTCTAAACCCATTACTCCCTTCCCAATTAATACAATCTACACAGTGTTTTAAAAGCTATTCATCTTTCCAGGCCAAGTTGTTAGAGGATTGTTAGATCTTAAGCCTTGGAGACATGAGTGGATACAGAGGAATGGCATCTGAAGAAAGTGTTTTTTTCTTTAATTTACTGAGGGCAGGCTCATAAGCTGGGCTCTAGCAGTAGGAAAAGAGGTGTTTTATATAACACGAAAGAGCAGAATATCTGTGGACATTTTGCTTGGTGCTTCATTTGAAAGTATGGTCTCATCTGGCCCCCAAAGGCCAGCTCTATGCTGTATGGGGAACAAAATACCAATTATGTGGTTTATACTTTTGTTTCTTCAAGAATCAGCAATTTGAAATGGCTGGACTTGGCAAGGACATAAAATGAAAAAAAAAAAAGTGAAAATAAAATACCACTATTTTTAAGTTTAGTAGGTGCAGAATTCTACCCGAAATATTATGGTTAACTGAATTCAAGATACTTTTTGAACTGTGGTAGAGGCATTTTTGTTTCTTTCTCTTTTTCATTTGGTACTAAGACTCTCAGATGATTTAAATTGGTATAATTACCTAGCAATTAATAGACTTATGTCACCTTACATTGTCTAAGGATTTAATTTTTTAATATTAAACTCTATTATCTATTTATGCTAATGATATATAAGAAATTCTCTCCATACAAAACCACTACTCATGGCCAAGGTAAGGCTGAAATGGTGCATAAAAGTTATGCATTGTCCTTTTGCCCTAAGACGCAATTAATCCTGCATGACTTTTTTTTTTGTGCTGCACCACTTCTGTTGTCTATAATTATTATGCATGTTGGTACCAAATATGAATTGTCTACAAATGTAGAGGGTATACCTGCTTGCAGGAGGGTGGGTCATCTGTAAAACTATGCTCCTGAATACAGGGATTTTTCATTCTTGCTTACACAGTTTATAGGCTCTTTTGAATACAATGAATACAGCAAAATATGGAAAAAAACATACAGAAGTTAAACATAATGATTTGTTGGACATTTTTTTTTGTTGCTGAAATTATTGATTGCAATATGAAGTAGGATTTACTGTGTTCTTTATTACATATTACATATAATAATCTGACTCCAGAGACAGACGCTGCACCGTTTATGACCATGTGACAGAAAACATCTAAAGAGGGAAAAATTGATAGAAAATCAAAATGAGAAGGAGAGAAGGAAGGGGCAAAACACTTGCATACTGATAAGCTGCACTGTCCCCCATCACAGATACAAGGTCAATACTCTCCCTAACGCTTCAACTCCTCTTCCTAAGTGAAGTTATAGTAATACTAGGAGAACTCTGTATGTCTCTTTTGTCATGATTGTATGAACACAGAAGTACTGCAGCAACCTAGTGCTGCCTGTGCTGGTTAACCCTTTTGCATTTTCAGAGTTACTCTATACATATGTAAACAGAAGACATCATGGTTGACGAGAGACAGCATTTAAGTTTAGAAGTATCTTAGGCTCTAGTTAAAGAGAATGGAAATTAGCCACATGTGATGGAAAAATTAAACCCAGAAAACATAGACACCTATCAAAGCCCTTAAATCATCCTACTTTCTCTTCCTGGTGTGACACTGGACAACTGTATCTGTACCACCAAGTTAGCATCTTAGTTGGCATTCAAACAAAAGGTAGGTGCATGCTGTGTTTTAACACGCCTGTCCTGGGACTGACAGCAGAATCTAGGGTTCAGCTTTTTTAAGGGTCCTTGGCTGCCACCACTTATACAATGGAAATATTCAGAAAAGATGACACCCTTCAAAATTTACAGCTGTTGCCAAAGCAGGACACAGAGCTCACCAAAGATCCTTGTAAGCAGGGAAAAAAAAGCTCTTCCAAGTATACTCCATTCCATAAAAAAATCTTTTAGAGGTTCCTTGAAGGAAAACTTATGTAACTCACATATTCAATGCAGGCATATAACATTAATACTTTCTGGAAAAGGGCTTGGAGAAAGCCATTTGAATGGGCCCCGGAGACTGGGCACCAGTGATTTGCACCAACAGGACGGAGTAAAGGCAGGGGGAATGAACAAGCACGGAAAAGAGTACGAGTGACAAATGGCATAAGACCATTTAAAATGCAGGATGAGAGTAACAAAGAAAGAATGCAAAAAAGTCAGAGGGATGTATGGATAGGACCCAAAGTGAAAGTACTGTATACAAAAGGATGAGGGTGAAGTAGACAAGCAGTCAGCATGAGACAGAGAAAACAGAGTCAAAACTGTCATTGCTTTTCCAAATGTTGACGATCCCTGCTTTGACAACTTCCAAGACACTTTCTTTCCAGAAGTCCCGATAGAATAGTCACTCAAAGGAGAGGAAGAGCTATCACCTAGGTCCTCAGTGGTTGTTGGTCTCTGTTTCCAGAACAATTATTTGCTTCAATTAGCTCTTATGCATTCTCCCACCCCATGTAAAGACCTTTATTTTGACTGCTTGTGCACCTTCTGCTCACCGTCTGGACAATCTTAACTTCCCCAATTCACTTTCTTCTTTTCTAGCTTAGCCAATAGGGGAAGTTAACAGAGGAACACAAATACAGCCAAAGTTGTTGCATCTCTAATAACAATTAAAAAAAAAAAATCCCATTCCCATGACTATTCTGATTACCTTTACAGTCTAAAATGTGAGCCTCTTGGAGCGAAATATTCCTGGACCACCTGAAGCTTTTTACATCACTGAGCTCTGTAAATATCTCCATCTGTCACATATGGGGGTGGAGCTCATGTTACTCTAACCTAGAACTGCACTTGTGCAAGAGAGGGCACATAAAGTCCACGTGAAGCCCTCTTTATTGAAAAACATTTTATTTCTATTCAGGATGCATTAAGAGGTGGCACAATGTTCTTGCACTCTTTTTTTTTTTTTTTCCTCTCTCCCCCTCCCCTCTCATTTTTCTTCTGCTTTTCTTGCATCTGGTTTACAGTGTAATTTTTCTTTCTGTGAATGGTTGTGAATAAGAATGGCAATGGCTACCCTCTGCACAGCTATGTCAATGCACATAGACATACATTTTTGTTCTTTATTTTAGTTACAAGTCCATTTAATCTCCAAAAGAAGAAAACACTACTTCTTTATTACCTCATTGTTAAAAATAGGAACAGCTAAATAAGTAAAATCTTGTATTTGTAGAGTGCCTCTAAGCCTATCAAAAGAGCGAAAATATTTTACAGTCTGTAGAGGAATAGAAATAACTTTGCTAATTAACGACGTGCCACCATCTCTGGTGAAGACCTTGTCAGTCTTTCCAAGCGGACATATATCATGTCAATTCTTTTTTGTGGGTGGTGGTGGGGAATATTACGAGCAACAAATCTTCCTGAAACTACAAAGAAAACACAGATAGAGAAATGGTAATTACCAGAGTATGGAAAAATACAAGGAGACAGAAAAAGCAATACCATATCTCTTGCAAAAAGTGCTGTGAGCCTTCAGCAACCACAAACTGCCAGACCTCACTCTTGCTTCTGAGTTAAAACATGAACCTTGGGAACTGACTTGCTGAGATTTTAACTCGGCACATACTCAGAGGAAAGAGTGCCACCTACTGAGAGCAGACATTGAAACATGGCTTATTCTTCCTGACTTAACACATTCTCCCTCTTCCACACAGTTAAAAAAAGCCATGAGTATGTTTTAATATTGCAGTTTAGGTATATTTGTATGTTTTGTGGAATTTCAAAATTAAATAAGAAATCCCATACAGAGGGCAAAAAATTCAAATTCAAAGACCCCAACAAGCCAATGTGATTTTGCAGAACTGGGTTAACTGCAGTGGTGACAACATCATTTCTGTGGAGTTTAGTCTCCTGGCCAGCAGCAGGACATAAGCTAAGAGGCAGTGTATGAGTTAACTACAGCACCAAAAATGAGGAGGAAGGAAGGAATTACCAACATCCGACATTTTTGAGAAAAGGGGACTAAAACAACAGACTCATCTAGCAAAATATGTATTTCATGATTTTCTGCAGATATTTATAGTGTGATCAGTGGTCTTTCTATCCAAGAGTATGAATAGGTCATCACTAAGCTTGTTCTTAACAATTGTAGTCCCTGTTCACTTTCCCCAGTCAGTGCATCACCATTGGCAAAACTGACATATGAGCAGGATGTTTTATATGGGATTAAGCTGCACAGAAATAATGGTGTAGAGTAGATGGCCCATACTACCAATTGCTGGCAGTGTGCTTGACTGCACTCAGCAGTATTATCTGGTTCATGAATACAGATCAACCACTTCTGCTACTTTTAAAAAATATTATGCTATTGCAAGAAAAAAAAAAATATTGTTCCAGGCATACAAAATATTTATGGGACAATCCGGCATCAGTGCAAAGAGCAGAATAGGGTAGAAAGGAAAAGCACAGGGGAGAGAACAATTTCGGAAGAAAATGCACCGGTGATAAGAGGCATAGTGCTGCTTACTTCTGCAAAGCTGCAACCTTTCTGTGCCCTGCACGCTCGCCGGCAGCAGGTCAAGGGGCAGAGCCTTCACATGCTAACATAAGGAAAATCAATTTCAGTCCTCAGCGGACTCAACTACTGGAACAAAAGGCAACCCAAGCAATTGCTCTATGGCACTTTCACATACTTCTGGCATGATGTAGGCAGCCCACCACTCCCAAACCCTGCACTGGTTCTAGAGCAGCCTGCGAAAAAATGCACGCTTCTGTAAAGTTTCTGGCTTCGTAGATGTACTCAGGTACGACTTTGGTTTTGAAGTTTCTCATGATAAATTAGAACCAGCTCTCTGCATCCAAACTGATTCTTCAGCTAAATACAGCTGTTTATATCCTAAAGATAGCTATTGGAATACATAGAGTAAACAAAGGTGGGATGGCGTTTGCACTAAGGAAAGATAACAGGTAACAAGTGTAAAGCCTAGATTTTATATTTTCATTTAAAAAGCAAGAAACCAAACCAAGCTCATTGTTTATTTAATGTTTAAGTGCATGCTAGACAAGACCAAGTTTTCTGTGCCTCTTTATCTTGTGGAGGGAAAATTCTCATCAGCCCTCCTGATAGCTGCAAAACTGAAAAGGACTCCCTCTTCTCCATTATTACACCTTAGGCTCTAGCAATCAATGGGCCCAAGATAAAAGCAGAATTTAGAAGAGTAAATAAAAGTGAGGTGAGGGAGGAAAGATAATTCTTCTCCTGGAGAATTTACAAGCAGTTACCTCTGATTTTCTAGATTTCCTAAAAGATTTTTAACTCACCTTGAACTCTAAGATTATTTGTGCATGGGTTGTTACGTTTGTTACAGAAAATGTTCTTGGACCTCGTCCAATACTAAAGAAACCAGTCAAGGATGATTATTATCCTTGTAATGAGTATTATCCACGTAAATCAATGAAGTTCAACATCCAGTCACGAAACCAAGTAGACTAACTGGGCAAAGTTTCTGGGTTGGTTCCAGAGAACTGTTGCTTGCTGTTTGAACATGCACGTCATAGGCCTGTCTACTTACACTGCACTCCTTGCCAGGAAAGGTAGTGCCACGCTCGGCGTTCTTCACTGGAGCAGCAGCTGTGACAGCACAAGCCTGTCAAGTGTGCAGGGAGCTGGCCCGACTGGCGGCTTCACACCGTGTCAGTGACGCTTACCGTGGTCCAGCCGAAAAACTGACCCATCCTCCTTTGTAAAACGTGGTGTGATATTTGCATGAAATTTAGTATAGCTGCATTTATGTAGATAAAGAAACCAGATGATGACTCCTAATGATAACATATGAAGCCTGAATTATTTTGGATTTACATGCAAGCTGCTTGTTTACTGTCATGATTAAGAAACGTATCTGCACACTCAGCTAACACCATGTATTGCTAGAGGTCTATAGATCATTTAGAGAAGGAAATATCACACTTCTTTTTACATTACCAGCTTCAGCAGAAGAGTGTTTAATCTCTAAAAATTTCAAGCTATCTGCTTCAAAATGCCAGAGACTTATATTTACTTTTCCTCGTGCACAGTGGTCCTACTGTCTCCAGCAGGACCTGCCAGACACTGTCCGCTAGGTCACTAACAAGGCCCTCCACGGGGTAGGAAAGTCTGCGGTGACTCTCATCAAATCAGAGTGACAGACTAATCACACCAGGAACACCGTGTATGAGAGCGCAGAAATGGGGGGAATATCCCCTGCATGTGTTTCACCTCCATTACAGCAGTTTAAAGGAAATGCTGTGTCAGTGGTTCTGATGCATTCAGGGACTGAATGTAAACAACATGGTACAACTCTAGAAACTGCCATCATAAAATATTTTAAGAGGCAGAGTAGAGTAAAATAAAATAAAAATGTCTTTTTATGTGATATCTCAGAGTAATTCAGGATTTATGGTACCTTAACCTTTAGAATCCAAAATATTAAGCTATGTTTCTTAGAGATAATAACTCGGTTGTCCCTCACTTATGTGTCTTAGATAAAAGCCTACTGCCACAGAATCCATGAATGCTCAAATACCCTTGCGGGCCTTTAGTAGTAAATCTTATGGAATAGCTTATGGCCAATGTAATGGCCCACAGTAGCCTGCGAATATCATGAATTCTAATAATACTTACATCAGTAGAAACATGAAGTAATGTCTCCATTGTAATTAAATGATGTATTTAGAGCAGTGCACTAAATGGTCCCCTAGTGTGTTGGTGATATATTCTAATAGTCTTCTCTTTACAGCCCCACATGGTAATATTCATGCTTTATTCTGGAGGGCTTTGCTTCTTACTGAACATTTGAATTGCAACATTAAGTGGTAAAGTGGATTACAGCAGACCTCCATGAATATGGATTCAGATCAAGAATCTAAGTGCTTAAAAAAATAAAATGTTACTATTTAAACAGAATGATTACCAAAACATTTTGATATGGAGGGATGTCATGAGCTCTTTCATTTTATTTTTTTTTTTTTTTAACACATCCTGGACCCAGTTCAAATTTGCTGCAATTAAAAACTGAACAAGGGGAAACATCCAAGTTTAATTCAACTAAACAATTTGCACTGCAGTTTTGGAATTTAATTTTGGTTATTTAAGGAATAAATTAATTTTAATAATTATGTTATTACTGTATTTTAAATGTAATTCTGAAAAAATCAGACTACAGTATATTGTCAGCTCAAAAGACTTGCTGATTGTAAATGTTTCATATTTATAAAAACAGTGTCTGCTGCTTCAGAGAGAGAAAATATCTCTTTTCTGCTGATTAGGTAGCAACAAAAATGTTCATTTATGTATTTCTACTCTTTATTTTCCCAGTAAATCAGCCAATAATGTAACAGCTGGAGGTACTAAGGGCCTGAGGCAAAGCTAAGGGCACTTCAATACATCCAGACATGGCCAGAAATTGTGGAATATTAGGAAGTATATTACAGTATATGTAGAACTATGGCTGACATCTCATTATGAAGCAATGTTTTACATTATTTTTGAAGAAAAGCTAATTTTAGCATTTAAAAAAAAATCAGAATAAAACTATCTATATCAATAAGAATTTTTATTAAAAGATTCCATTCATTCACTGTATGTAAGCTTTTCCAATAATTGCTTGTGAAACACTGTTTCTTTGTGGCACTCATATGAAATAAGCAACATTTTCAGAACACTGATGAAAATAAATTCTCTAGGAATTCATGATTATTATATATAGATTTTCATATCATTAAGCATTAGTTACCCATGCACAGTGTTGCTTGTCTTTATTTAAGTCTGCCAATATTTTTGTTATGTAGTGCTTTCTGGAATAATTGATATTCACGTAGGAAAACTCCAGAGTGTTTTGTTTTAGTTTGGGTTGAAGTTGTTTGGGTTTTTTTTGTTTGTCTACTTCAGGGCCAGTAACGAAATGAGCAGGGTGGTTTTCATGGCCTTCAAGTTTTAGAAATGAACAAGTTCTGTAGTTATAAAGACCTACAGAAGGTCATGTAAGACTTAGCATGGAGAAGAGTCATTCACTTGAAAATGTGCCTAGGTTGCCTGGCCATTTCCACAACTTATTTGGCTAGAGATTTCCTGGGATGGTATATTCACAGGCCTCTTCAGATTTTGGAAAGACTTAAATTTCCAGAAAGAGATCATCCAAATCTAGACTTAGTCACTATAGGGCAAGCTGCTGAATGAAGCAATTGTTGTACGTCAAAAATACTTTAACCTTTAGAAAATAATAGCTTGAGTTTCCAAAGGGCATACATTCAGAAAAGCTGTAATCCTTCCTTGCTCTAGCCCTAAATTTTACCTATTCCTAGAAATGATCATTTTTAAAGGTTTGAAATTATTCTGTTCACATTTCTCTAATTTTCAGGTGCCTATGCCCTGGCACTTTCTGCCTAAAGTAGAGGTACCAAGAGAAGGTATTCTGACAGTATTCCTAGACAACTCCCAAGTTGCTGACATCAGAAGGTTTTTGTTAAAAAAAAAAAAAAAAAAAAAAAAA
>WHYT01016804.1:96120-111120 GCA_009806455.1 Tetrax tetrax
GTTTTTTTTAAAAAAAAAAAAAAAAAAAAAAAAAGTAGGTCTTGTGAACAGTTGGTTTGTTTGTTTGGGGTTTTTTTTCTACTTTTTTTCTTGTGAACCAGTCAATTTTTGCAGCCATAGAAGTTTTGGATAAGATATAAAACTTATCTTGTTCATGCAGATTATCGTGAACATCTTTAACAACTGCACTTACTCTTTCAGCGTAAAATCTTGATCAGTGGCATGCTGGAACCCACACAAAGTCAGGCAGGGAAGGAGTTAATTTAATGCAAAGGTAGCCAAAGTAGATGATGTGTCCTGCTCTGAGGAGCCTGCCTAAAGGCCAGTTTGAGAGCGTTTGTTTTTTGGCTTACCAGAGCTCCAGGTACTTCACATCCACCACTAGCAGAGTCCCTGGTCACAGGTGGGAGACTCAGGAAAGGAAGTATTGATTCTGGACATATATTAATCATGTTAGAGTACTCCCAAGAAGGCAGACTAGAGAAAGATCACTTTGATCAAAGCAGGTAATTGTCTTTTTGGATATTACCCCAAGGAAGGTGATTCAGTCTGGTTGCAAACCAAGCAATGAGTATTTAAAACCCTTTGCCCCAAGAGACTTTATGTAAAGAGATTGAGAACAATTCCTTAGGATGAACTAGAGGCCATGATCTAGATAACAAACTTGCAGGAAAGATCTAAATACCACATTAAAGATCAAAAATCCTTCAAACTCCACAATCAACCTTCCTGGCAAAGGATGCAGCTGATCTTCAGCCAGATTATATTGGGGCAGCAGCCTCAGTTTTCTCTGACTCCTGAGCATTTAAGGAAACTAATTCACTATATAGACATTGAATACTCACAATGGTATTCTTAGGGTAATTGTAATTGTGTGTTGCCAAAGAGTTCATCTGTCTAGAAGATAAGGTATTTTATGGGGTTAGTCAAAAGCTGTGAAACTGCACGTTAAATACATTTTAAAATACCTCACACTTTCCTATATTGCCTTCAAAATGAAAAGTATACAAATAGCATTGATTTGATAGAATAATAACATTTAAAATAGTTGAAATTAAAATATAACAAGTTAAGGTAAACATAAAAACCATCATGTTCTATTAATTGTTAATTCCTTTTTGAATTAGAGATGAGGACAGAAGGTAGAAGTACCACTATAACTCTTTGCTACAGTAAATAAGGAGCAAACAATTGTCCTGCTTTGTTAAAAAACAAAAAAATACTAATACTCACTAGGTGTTTTCCAAGCCCTACCTGATCAGCCAGCCACAGGTCCTGTTTAGCTCTTAGCAACAGAAAAGGAAATAAATGAATTATTGCTTCTTGGTTTTCAATAGGTTAGTACACCAAAAAGTAAGTTACTTGATCTCCAAGTAATATTTAAAGGCAATTTTAAAAATATTTTTTTCTAGATCACATTCCCACATTTGCATGGCTCAGATAGTTCAATTTCCAACACTTTTGAGAAAAATAAAAAGTATTACAAAGCAGAAGACTGTGTATAACTGTAAAAACAGAAAAAGAAAAAGCAAATCAGTCTTGAAGGAACAGCAAGTTCAATTACCAGCTGAACTGACATCTTAGTACAGAAGAACTACTGTGATAAAACAGCTAGAAAGCTCCCACCTAAACCCATACAAAGTGTCTTTAATTTCAACCTGTGTTTCGAGAAATTTTATAATGTCATAATCTTTTAGGCACTGTATGTGAAACACAGCTGTGCCTTCAATGTTAGGAATTAGCCTTCAAGTCTGTGCGCTACAACCGTTGGACCCAAAATACACGCTTCATCTTCAGGAAAACTTCTGAGATGCTTTGCTAGAACAGAGACTAACGCATTATATTAGGATTTACATTTACTTACTTTTTATATCAATAATAGTATTCTCACCCTAGTTACCAGTGCCACTGATTCTGAGCATGGTGGGGGATGCATTTGAAGCAATAAATGCTACCACACTATTTCTTTCTCGCTTTTATGTAATGATAGAGTTATCACAAAGCAGAACTACTCTTGAATTACAAAAGCTTGACCTAATCAATAGTCCCAAAGAGGACAGCTGGAAGGGGGGACAGTTTAGCAATCTGAGACGGGAAGACAGGAAATGCTGCTGGGATCTCTGTAGTGAAGGACAAGGGTGGATGGGGAGGAATGTTGAGGCCAGGGGTTTATGGGAGCAAATCTGAAACCCATCTCATGGAAGAGCTGCTGTTCTATGGCACCAAGTTAGAGATCAAAAGGCTGGTAAAATGCATTTTTTAAAAAATGATTTTCAAGATTCCTCTGTTAAGCTGAAACTGGTTTGCACCCAAATTTTGTCAGATTTCCCAGTTTAAAAAATATTACGTTATGTCTTCCTATTCTGACAGACACCAAGTATGGGTTCCAAATGGCTATTAATACATAAGTCATCTGAATATAGATATTAGGAAGACTATTAAGCCACACATTGACATATTGTACTTTAGAACAGTAAATAATAAGTGGCTAGCCATTTATATAAATGTCTGTTTAGCCTTATGAACCCCATGGATATTAATATATGACAATTTAAAGAAGCCATATTTAAATTATACTAGGATTCTTCAAAGACACATTAGCATTAGCTAGTTATTATTTTGTAATTAGCTGTATTCATCACAACACTTCACAGAGGTAGCCAACGATCAGCAAGACCGTTTATACACACGTGGAAGTAGAAGTGATGTTTTGTATAACACCCCCCATTACAAGTTAAAGACATAGGAAGAAAGATCTCCAGTACCCTGATTCCCATTCATGCCCTATCTACAGTACTCTGTATCTTGGCTCTCTGTAGTTGCATCTTGAGAAAGATTTTTCTGTAGCCATTTGTCTAACCAAAATTTTATCTTAACATTTTCCTCCTTAAGAAGTATTTGTTAGTACATGCTAATTAAAGAAGATCTCCAAACATTAAAACATTGACAGAAACAGAGTGAAATGAGAAGAAAGAGAAGTATCTCTAGCTGCTGCAGCTTCTGGCCATGGGCACCGTTGCCTCTGAGAACACCTCTGGAGTACATAAAAAGACCAAAAATGGCACGATTCATTTAATGGCTTTTTTACACTTTTAGGTAAACCCTAGGCTCAAGGGTTATGCTCAGATCCAACATTCATCTGCACTACAAATACTTAGGATGATCATTTTGATGAGGCCAGGAAGCCTTCTCCAGCCAGAGGACCAACTTCCTACCCTGCATGTGTACATTTCTCCTTATCATTTCCCCATTTTTAGCCTCCATCATGTATAATAATTTGTGGCCTAGGACACAGCAAAATTTAGCAAATGATCAAGGTACAGAGGAAGATTAAGATTCACATATTAAATGCAAAATGTTTGTCATTTCTCATTGGTATGAAGCAGAGAGTTACAATTTTTCCTGGAACTGTTATTGTGGCAGTCCAACTGTGCAGAAGCCCTCTTCGAAGTAAACTACTACTACATCATCCAGCTCTTTTTTTTCTGACCATTGTGTGGCACAATGTTTGTGTGTACCTCCCCCCCACACCATGAAAAGGAGATGTTTTAACTTCTATTTTTACACATATTCCTATTTGTCATTCCTGTTGATTTTTTGAAGCATGCCTCAAAAATCTTCCAAGCAGAAAAATAGCGATAAGAGCCAAATTCTCAAAAGTAATGAGAAAAGGATAAGAAAGGTGGTTTCCTTATTTCAGTTTTCCCTGTTGTACTGAAACCTCAATATATTCAATTTGCAAGGTCTTGTGTACATATTAATAATAATTAACCATTTGGTAGCACTGCATTGTCTGCGGAATAAACAAATAAAAAAACCTTGACTGGAAGATAAAACCAAGTCCAAACGTTATCCTTATTCATTGAAAACACTTAAGCTTCACGGCCTGGTTTCTGCCAAGTGAATCGCATTTGGCAATCCAAGGAGTAATTTGCTATATCAAAATTATTATTTTCATTATTGCTTTTTGGAGCTTAATACGAAAACGTTTCATAACACAAAAAGCAAAACACCTTGTAAAGGATTCTAAAATGACGGAGAGCAATATCCAGTGAACCAGAAAAACCTTTCAAATGCAACACCAAACAAAAAGTAGAGGCTCAGCGTTTGATTTATCAGCTAAGTGGCATGCCAAAACAAAGCTATGAACGAGATTTTCTTTTAGTTCCTCTATAAATTTTTACATCACCACTGCACATATTATATATTTTTTAAAATTAAACACTCTCTAGGAGAAGATACTGAGGAAGACCATTTACCGGGTTTACATGATATTTTGTTTTTCATATCTAAACTAAGATAAAGGCCCTGACTTAGCTTACAAGTAGAAAAGGAAAATAAAAGGTTGTTATCACATCCTGTAAGCTTTTAAACTTTTACTGACATGAAAAACAACACCATTACATTTGTCAAAGTTTTTTCTTGAGATATCTCAGACTGGAATATTGGTGGTGTGAAGAGTAAGGGTTGTGACATATTGGTGGAATTAGGCAAAATTGTGGTATCTAATTGTGCTGTGTGTGGTGGCTCCAGCTGGTCCTATTAAATCTTTTCTTTGATAAGCATCACAGTCACATAAAATCATGTGTGTTACGTGCATATAGGTTCTTACATACATGCTTCTTATAGGTTAGATTGTAATTTAGCATATGTAGTATCTCCAAACTCATAGTTTCTTTACAAATATTTACAGTGTTGGAGAGGTTGACCCAGTTCAGAAACGTGGGCATGGGGGATACCCAGATAATTACTAGTCTGTATTTTGCTACATGCCGATAATGGGTCAAGTAGCTCAGATGCGTGATTATGACTCTGTGCCTGCTGTATATTTATCCCATGGTTCCCTTGTGTATCTATTATTTATTTAAGTATTTTTTTACTGTTAGCTTTAAAGATATTCATGCTAGTGAGCATCTTTTCCATTAAAGACCATACAGAGGAAAAATTAATGTAGCAAGAAATACTGGCACATTAGATAGTACAACAAGGGACTGAAGCACATTTCATCAAGAGTAAAGCGCTGAATGTTGTATAAGGTATAAAAATAGAATGAGCTGGTAAGTCTGACTTGCTCATACTGTGTATTTCAATAAGCAATTTGTATATATACTCCATTAGGATGTAAGAGCCTAACACTGAATTGAAGTAGCTAAGCCAATTCATTTTTTCAATAACAAGACAATTATTTCGTGGCAAATGATTACAGATTTAAACCATGAACTGATAGCTAGAGACATATATAAATACAGTAAAATAAGGCTAGCTTTACAATGATCTGTTATAACAAAATGTTATGTATATTTGGATGAACGCTGAGTAAGACTCAAGGTCTTTCACATGCAGGACCTTTGTCTTTGAAGTAAAAAGTTCAGCAGTGCATTTAAATAGAATTGTTGCAAAGCTTCATATACAGTTTTTAAATTGCTTTTGTTTTCATTTTTAAATATCCATTTTGTAGCTAATTTAATAAAGTAGTTGAAATTTAGGGTATAAAACTCAGCGTTGCTTAGTGTAGGATGAGGGGGCAGTTAAAGGTCATTTCATTAGAGGTGAAAGACAGAAAAAAAATTGCAGAAAAAGTATGTTGAAAATCTTTTTTCTACCGTTTCAATTTCAATCTGACAGGGACTTGGCAGCTAACAGCAAAATCTGGGAAAGCCATGAACAAGGTTCAAAGCTGCTTTTTAAATGATAGCAAGCAGAAAAAAGAAACCTGGAAAATAGACTCTTACTCTTTTTTTCCCCCCTGTACTAGATCAGGGCAAACATGGCATACCAGGGAAGGTTTTGAAGACTGAACAGTCCGGCACTTACCATTGATCAATACTTTAAAAGTATTGTTTTCCTGAAAGAAACAAATTACACTATTACATATAACCAAACATTGTTTACCTATCCAACAGTGAGAAAATTGGAATGTCTTTAAGTGCTTTTGAACATATAGACACTCACATACACAGACACATGTCACAGAATAGACTGGTGCAGATTAAGCTGGTGACCAGCAGAACTATGAATCAATGCATTCCACAGTCGAAAATAAACAAGCAAAGAACAAAAAAAGGAAACGTGTCACAAGACCTACTTTAAATTGACTACTTTGGTTTAATTTGCTAATGGTTCATAATACACTGGAAATGCATTGTAACACATTAATATTTCATTAAATATTTTTCTTTTAGTAGCACAGAACCTCTCAATAGCAGCTTCTTTATCTTGAAGCAGGGGAAACCTGCTGACACACCAGCAAGTCTCCAGCATTTTCTTGGAAGTATTTCATCCTCTACCTCTAGAACAAAAAACATTTTGAACCTTATATATTCAAACAGTTCTGTCCCTTTTAGATTTGTCTGCATAGCTACTATCTCAGTCAGAAGTATTTGTTTCTCCTTAGAGACTTATTCATATAACAAAGATTACAGCAGCTCCTCAGCTTTAGCATAGCTCTTCAAGTTCTATGGCCCTGTCCAGACAGAGCAGATAAATAGAGGAGGCCAAACTGCAGGGTCAGTTAAGTGGGTGATGGAGAGGAATAGTGGTTTGATGAGGGTAATACTCGATTGCAGTCATTTTAGACATTGATCATTAATTAAAGTTCCAAATGTGTTCAATAACTCAGCTATTCCTGAGTTTATTTTTTTCTTGTAAAGGAGGATGAGGTCTTCCTGTGATGAAAATGATTGAGATCACAACTGTATGCTTTATATATCTCATATTTCAGAAAATTCACTGTCTTGAAAAACAAGGAAGTTCATACAAAAGAAAGATCTAGCAGAACCAAATTGAAAACTAGGCTTTCGCAAGCCTGGCTCTGAAAGGAATCTTAGCTACAATACATGGAGTATCGCAAAAGCATCAGCTATACTCATCAAGGATAGACCTTTAAATGTCCCTTCCACCCTGACTATTCTATGATTCCATGATAAAGGAGTCTGGAGTACATAACAGTTGCATCCCCTATGAAACCAGTTTGCGAGTTTAATAGAAAATGTGTTAGCACTGCAAAATATATCAAATACCTTCACAACCAGCTAAGACCACTGCTTACAAAACTTTAATACTTGGTGATTGCCAAGGACTATCCTTGGACTATTTTGGACTAATGAAACACTTGTGCATACTTTTGGGACTATTTACAGGGAAGAATAAACTACTTGCAGTAGTCACCAATAGTTTAAATTATTTTGATGTTTATTAATGGTAACTACACAAAAATAACAACTCATTATTTACTTATTAACTCATATGCTAATTTTACATTTTACAACTAAATCTCCTTCCAAAGACAGAAAAAAATCAGAACTTACGCTATGGAAATTAATGTTACTGTTCATTTTTTTTTTTTCTGTTTCTTTACAGAATGACTGTACCACAAAGCCATTAGTGTATGTCTACTACAGATTTCTGTAGTATTACTCATTAAATAAGAAGGTTCCTTTAATACTGATATGCATTACTTGCTGAAAAGAGTTCTGTAAAAATGATCTCTTTTGTGATGGATAATACCAAAACACTGAAGAAGCCTGAATTGGTTTTCCAGATGGCTCTTGTTTAGCAAATCCCCTTTGAAACTACTTCCTGCCAGGCAAAGGCAAAACCAGGCAACTTGAAATTCCTCATCCAAAACCTTTTGACCAGGATCCATTGGGACTAACATCCTATTAAAAAGGGAAACCCTGCTACTAAAGCCAGTCTTTCTATTATTTGCAATTCATAAGAATAGTTTGCAAAGTGGATTCTACAGGATACTGCTTGTCTTCAGAGCATCTATCTGTCATTCATGAGCTATTGCTGTTCAGAGGCAGCAAGCTGGAGTTGCTGTGAGATGGATGGGGGAGATGCTGACAGGATATTTCCAGGGAAAGTGTTCTATCCCAACTCCACATTCACCATCAGCTCTGCATATCCTCACAGATTTATTTGACATTTGCTATGTCAGAAGAGACCACTGACATCCTGTATAATATAAGTTATCTAATTTTACCCAGTTATGCCTATGTAGTCCTCTATACAGTGACAACAGAAAGGCATCCACCTTTGTAAGGTGTCAAGAGAGGGAGAATCTACCATTTTGCTTTGCAGTTGGTTGCAGTGGTTAACCATCAGCTGCATTAAAAATGTATGCCTCATTTCTAATCTGAATTTATCTAACCGCTTCTTCCAAACATCAGTTCTTGAGATGTCTTCCTCTAAGAGACTGGTGAGTCCTTCGGCACTTGGCATCTCTCACTTCATAAAGCATGTATACACTTTCAACACAGATTATTCTTTTGATAAGCTCAAAGTCTTGCAATGTAAGACTTTTTCTTCATTTCCCAAATAATTTCTGTGGCCCTTTTTTGAACCTTTTCCAATTTGAAACATCTTTTAAAAATGGAACAGCAGAGGTAGATACAGTATTCTAACATACTGCTCTCATTTGTACTATCCACCGATTACACTAGCCCCCATTGCTACAGTATCTCTTGGGATCTCATGTTTAATTTCTTGTCCACTATGACCTTTAAACACTTTCCACTCACCCTTCATCCAAATACAGATCCTCATGCTGTAAGTATGAGCTTGTTTCTAGATATATATATGACTGTGTATTTGCTTCTACTAAATGATATTTTGTTTGAATAGGTTCAGGTGATAAAACTTAACTATACACAGTTATATCATCGACAGCTTTGTGATCAATACACATTTTTACGATACCAATTTTAGATTTACTTCCACCTCTATAATCTTAACTAACAGTGGAGTAAGATGTACAAATTCTGAAGAATTACACTCAAAGTATCAGGATTTTTTTTTGTTGAAATTAACACCTCCTGTTATAATTGTTTAAATCTATGTTGTTATGCCTGTGTTATGTTATATTTGCATTACTCTGGAATTATATAGGTGAAATTACATGTGAAATGTGCTTGTTCATGAAACAGTTCATGCAATTTTTTTTTCAGAAGAATTTCATTGGTTAATCAAGAACCTGCAGTTTTCACAGACAAAACAACCCGATAATCAGTCACAGTTTTATAACTAATTCATTGAAGGCAAGAATATTTTAAACAGCAAGTGGTATCCTAATAGCAAAAAAAAATTTACATACTCTTCACAGGTGCCAAGATCTTGAGGCAAATTCTAAAGTGCCTCTAATATTTTACTAGCAGTTTGGCTATTATCATTTCTTTAGGAAAAATAAAATCCTTTATTTCACAAAGTGATCAACAAAATGAATATGCATTGATTGATTATAATCAATCCATTTAATGAGAAGAGGCCATAAAGGTACTAAAGATTATGAGTAAGATGATAAAATAGATCTTCAGTTTCTGGCAGTCACACATGGTCATAGAGGGCATTCAGTATTACTGAAATTTATCTGGGCCTCCTTGGTCACCCATTGAATTTCTCTGATATCACCCACTTTGGACTACCAAGGTCAGAACTGAAAAAAAGTGAAGACAACCTAGGAATATGGCATTAATAACCCTACGAATACTGGTTTTGGTATTTTAGAGACAACCTACACAAGAAGATCATTTGCTTTGCATTTATCCAGGAAAAAACATTGGAAAAACCTTCAGTTATGCTAGAGCAGAACCTAAAATTGTTAAGAAAAGAGTAGAGTGTGTTGATGTAATTTGTATTGGACTTTAATTGCAAATTAAGAGCAGGTATGCATGGAATTATTAACAGTGTGGAGGCCCACTGGGTACCTGACACGCCTCAGTTTGGGTGAAATGCACTGGTATCCTTCATGGCTTTCTCTGCACCACCAGCCTTGAAGCTGACTAGTAGAAAGTTTGCTGGACATAATTCAAGGATAACAAAGAGCAAGCATGACCTTGCAGTGGCAGAGAAACGGCTCTGAAGATTGTTGCCGTATAACACCCTTTAAAGCACAGAAACCCATCTACTGTCATCAAGGATCCACACATAGCTTAAAGATCTGTCCTGTCCAGCTAAGAATATGATTCAGTTTCTAAGTTTGTAGGTTTTACAAAAAAAGATGTATGAAAATACTCTTATATATGTTTGTTTTAAAACTCACTAAAACGTTCCTAAATTAGTTGTGTAGGATATGCAGAATAATCCTACACTACAATAATGTAGCATTTGTTTGGAGTGAAGCATTTAGTTTACTTTCAGAAATTCATGCTAAAAAAACTCCTTATACTATACTAAGATATTTCTCTGTTATCGTATACAACCTCCAAATTGAGAAAGGGAGCTAATGTAGCTGTCAACCGTCAGCAATCTCTGTGCATCCCAGGATAAATGAATCCCTCGGGAGTAATTCTGCTGAAGTCACTAACAGATAAATTTGGGCTTTTAGTTCAACTGTAGTTCTCTGGGGCAGAGAACCCTTGGGGTTTTTATTTTATTCTCTCATTCTGGATTCAAACACCCATATGATCCATATACAATAATCATACATACATACAGTTATTTTAAAACATTTGACTTTTAGTGGAAAAATATGTAGGATCTGTATTACATATATATCATTCATATTCATCTGCCCTGTATATCAGGGTGAGGAATGTTTTATCCTTTTTAATCCACATGTTAAAGAGTTTCTTTCTGTTCTTATGTATTCTTTTAAATTTATTATTCCCTTTTTTAAACAAAACAAGGAACAGAGAAACAACGAGAGGTGGCTCTAGTATGCTTCGGGATGGCGTGTTTCAGCTTATGGTGCTGTACTGTATCTCAAACCACACCAGTACTAGATATCTCCCTGTGGAAAGCAGCAATTACCTTCAATCTCTCTGATCTGAAGTAATCCCTGCTACATGCGCAGCTCATTGTGAGTGATGAAGGCCTACTGTTTGCTGAGTCTAAAACCAAATGATCTTTCACAAGCAAAATTTAAACTTGAAATAGGATTCTCTGGCTCTTGATTCCTACTCTATTTTTTCCGTGTACTTTATATATTCCCAAATAAGGTTCAGGCTTGCTACAGATGGTGCTGGTGCGTAATGAGACGGGCTCAGAAGCTGCTCCAGTTCCCAGGGGAGGGTTCTGTAATGGAACTAACTATGTATTGTCCACCTTATATACTAGATTTGATTTTAGACTATTTGCCCAACTGTGTTTGTTTATTGCTTAGCACTGGAGGGCTTCCATTAACTGTGGTTGATTGAACATAGAGTATGGAGTTAGGAGGAATGGAGCATTTTTTTTTTCTGAATGCTGATGTAATCCCTTTTCTTTAGCTGACAGTTTAGCCCCTTCACCAATAGAAACTGTTAGATATACTCTAGCGTCCATGTGATGCTAGTGAGGAATGGGGTTTTTTGACCCTTTGGACAAGCTCCACCTGATTTACTGAAAATAAATGCTTCCAAAGTTTGTAAGAACACAAAAACTTCACCTGGTAAACACCATCACTCATATACCAGAATGGAAATTGCCATCTTTTGTACAGGGAGAGATTAATACAGAAGATCCCATTGTTCACATAGCATAGCAATATATTTCTGTAATTCTGAAACAAAAACTTCATTTTACCAGTGTCCAGATGCAAATTGAAGTTTTAAGATTTTTTAACTAATGAAAGTATTCATCATTTTAGCAAAGCAACTCATCAAGAAACTAAACTAAAAATAAACAAACTGCTATCATAATAATCATGATTAAATTATTTGTAATTATATTTAAATACACAGGTCCAGAAGAATCTTCTATTTTCTTGTTCAGTTTGATACTGCTGAAAATAATCATCACAGCTATAGCTTTTTATATCTAGTACTTACATATCTTCTTCTAAGAAATAGCATGAGAAGTGAAATTAGGTAAACAGTGCTGTTTCACCGGTATAGTACACAAACATAGTTCAGCTACAAAATTCTGATTTTTTTTTTTTTTAAATTATCATCATTCTCGCTCTATCTGGAAAAGAAAATGAGAAATCAGAATCCTAACAGGCTGCTTCCAAATAGAGGGGAAAAAATTTTGTATTTTAATATGTAAATATTCACCTGTTTAGCATACTGACAAAAAGATAATTTTTAAAAATGTTAGACATGCAAGAAAATATTGAACTTGTTCTTATTAGCTTTTATTGTATAGATGTTATTTAACTTCCTAAACTATTGGTTTAATGTTAAAATAAGATTTTAAGTGTATAAGATCTAGGAGGAAGATAAATTGAGAAATCACCTTTATATATATATATATATATATATATACACACACACACAACACGTGGATATGATTTTATAAAAATACATTTGAATATATATATATAAGAATACATATATGCCTCAGGTACTACACTTAGTATTTATAATAGTGTAAAGTGCATTAAACTGTATTCAGGGATCACACTGAGGAGGGGGGAATAGTGATATTTTACATCTTTACCACATTAAATCTACTTACGTCACATTGGGAGATGTACAAAATATGATCACAGATGCTGTCTGCATATATTGAGGCCCCTGTCAGGGAGCTCACTGTGACCCACTGGGCTTTTCAACTTAGTTTCCCAGTGAGAGAGGGTCAGATGGTTTCTGCTCGCCCTACTGAGCTTAGCTCCTCCTTCACAGTGTAGAGAGGGGACTTGTGGCACTAGAGTGAGCTGTCAATCACATCAGAAGATACATCTTTTCAGAGTGCAATATCCTGTCTCTGACTTTGGACAAGCTATGTTAGGGAGATTATTGTTACTCAGCACGCCCAGCCTCAACATGGGGATGACTAAATGTGGGAACACACTGGGGACAGAGACAATGGCGATGGTACAAGTGGTAGCATGTGCTTTTTGAGTTAAATAGAATATGTGCCTTAGAAGTATAGATCTGACCTGCCCCGCAGAATTAAAACCACTTTAGATATGATGACACAACCCATAGTATAGGCATAAACACACATCAATGGAGCTTCTCCATCAGCTTATCCGTCCCATGGACTTAAGCCAAGAAAAATGCTCTTCTGGCCACCTCTGGAGGTGTGCTGACAAAGCAAAGCCAGCCAACCTCTGTGAAGTTTAGCATGCTGTCGGGAACATTGTCCAAATCATAGCAAAGAAGCAGGAGACAGGGAATAGTGTCCTACAGCATCACCATTCACATCTGCTGTTACAATTACGTTTCAAGTATGAAAAACAAAAGCTTGCAAACAAAGCTGAAGGCAGTCACCAATAAAGATGAAGTCTCTGTTTAAAAATAAGTTTTGTGATGAAAGTTCACAATCCTCTAATGAATTTGAAGAGGCCACTTTATTTCAAATATTTATTGTTTTTCCTTTCAGTCTGAAATAGTTATCTATTATTTTATGTTTTACATGACTGCACAGCACAGTGTATGGTAACTGAGAACTCTAATTTCTTTTTGTTTCCAGCAATAATAGCTTTGGAGAATTCCAGTCACAGTGGAAATTCAGAAAGCTGGTCCCAGGCTATTAAAAGAAGAAGTTAGACTTAAAAGCATTTGCCATAAAGGCAAAGTCATACATTCCCTTTCCAAATGGCACAGTAAGACAACAGCAGTGCATGCGTACCAATGTTACTGAATACTCATTCGCTTAGTGAACGATTTAG
Source organism: Tetrax tetrax (assembly GCA_009806455.1). Lineage (NCBI taxonomy): Eukaryota > Metazoa > Chordata > Aves > Otidiformes > Otididae > Tetrax > Tetrax tetrax. The sequence continues at coordinate 109,655 of WHYT01016804.1, forward strand.
TATCAGGTAAGTGCCTCAATTTTTGAAGTTTTTTTATGTGATACCTCCAGACTTTGCACGACCTTAACAAATACTAAAGCACTTCTTAGGCTTAATTCCATTTTGCAGAGAGGATAACTGAAGCACACAGGAGTATGTTTCACAAGGACAAGCTTACACGCTTCCTTACCTGCCTTTGTCAGATATCAACTGCATCTCTGTCGCTCACAGAACCCAAGAACTCACAGCACATATGACCATTATCTGAACATGATTAAGCTACTCATCATCTGTTTCACACCCAAGGTAACAAAAATCACAAAATAGCTGCTGATCTATATACCTTGCTTTAAGGTATGACAAGTATTGACTAGAAAGCCTTAAACCTAGGTCTTTTTCCAACTGACTGCCATCACAAGGATGGCATGGAGTCAGCCACATTTTCTCTCTCAAACGGTCTGTCTTAATCAGGGTTATTTCATACAAAGGAGACCAGCTTCAGTAGGAAGAAGTGGGAGCAACCCTGGAGTTGTTACAGCTTTTGTTTACAGTGGGTAGAGCAGCTTCAAAGGAATCACTGAGCCACCTCACCCAGGAGCAAGGGCTCCTTTCTAGTCAGGTTTGTAAATATTTGGTGTTTCCTGCTTCTCAGCTTGGAAAACTGCCTTCTCACCACGTTGGAGTTCCTCCCAGGAGCTCCTCTGTTTAGCACCCATTGACCCATCCGTAGCATGGGAGACCCTCAGGATCCACACTGGGCCCAAGGAGGCTTCAACCACTGTACAAGACTTTCTCCCTGCTTACCCCTAGGGTGAAAGCATCAGGTAATGGAAAATATCTCATTTGAAAGTACTTTGCCAGTCATTACAGGCAGTATTTCAAGACAACATACTAGAACAAAGAAATGGCATTTTGACCTCCTGATTCTGAAATCATAACAACGTAATGAGTAAAATTAGGAGTTCGGCTACATTTTCTGAATGACTTTTGCCAGTGGATTTTTAGCAACATGTCCATTTAAATGCTCCTTTGCTGGAGTTTTCAGAATAACCAGCAGTCACAGCCAGATTAGTCTTGCATGAACTGAATGAAGAATTTCCATTTTAAGGTCTTTTCTGCTTACTTTTAGGTTTTGTTGATGTGACTTCACGTCTCTCTGCTTTTGAGGCTACTTTGGGGACCTCATGCAGTAAGTTACAATGATGGAGCATGACAGTCAGAATAGCACACACTATTAGCCAGAGCTCAACTCTATTACAGTACTATGTTTGGTGACACAGAATCAAGAGACTCAAGGATATAAGGTCAAAGGTAGCAAAACATTACATTAATCTGTTCTGTTTGCAGGCGCGAGTACGTCAATCTCAAAGCATAATATAGTGTTGACTGTTTAATTATAAGAAGCAAAGTGCTATGTCCTTTATTTAATTTAAAAAACTTTTTCTCTAAAAATAAGAAAGACTTATAAAACATTACATTATTTATCC
>WHYT01016804.1:116120-125961 GCA_009806455.1 Tetrax tetrax
AGTTTCGAGAGCCAACAAGAAAGTAAATCTCCTTAAATGTATATTTATTTGTTAAGATATGACATTAAGTAAAAGATTAAATTAACATTTGGTTTATGTACCTTTTCTGAAATACCTTTGGCGTGCCACTACTCACTGCATATTTCTAAGAACTTCCTGGCCATTTTCAAGTGCTGCAAATTTTACGTGGAAGTCTTTTGCAAACGTCTCATCTGAGAAACCTAAGTAAGCAGTGTGAGCAATTCTTACTTTGATTCTTATATTCTATTCTATGTTCTTACATTCAAGTTATTCTGATGATTTATACTCCTTGCTTTTAAAAAACATGTTTCGCTAATTTGAACATGTTTGACTCTAACTGATGACCATTCAGTCCTGTGACAACTTTCACTTGATCAAAGGACTCAGACGCACTCAATATTTTCCTTCTTAAATGAAGATGAAACCTGTGTTCTCTAAACAGATCAAACTTTAGCTAAACTAAACAGATCAAACTTTGTGCTTCTCAAAGAACAAGTTTTCTCCAGTATTCAAAGAATTTCTATAAACCTTTCCTGTTAGCTCTTTTCAAAAAGAGGAACATAAAAACCAGGTGTGTTATTCAAACAGTGGTGTCACCAATATGCTATGAAACAGTAGTTGCATCCCTGTGCTATGCATTCTGAAACATATTTAGGATGAGGATTTGCACTCACCTTTTTGTTACAACATTAGAATGACACCTTGTACCAAGATGTTTTCCTCCTGCCACTTTCTCAGTGCTTTTTTGTGGCACTGCCTCATAAAATATAGACCCTCGTTCTCAGGTATGAAGTATATAAAATGATCCTAAATGTGCAATTTACCTGCATTCAGAAAATGCTTTAACAGGTCTTTGCTTACCCACTAATTATGCCTTCAAAGTTTTGATTATTTTTTTCCGATTTCCTAGCTTTTGCATTTGTCACAGCTTTTATTTCATATTTTATTTTAGATTCTTGATTTTAAAAAGTTAAACGGATTTGGATAAAATCTTGCTAAATTCTACTAAAAAAAAAGTAATTCTAATTTAAAATAGCTGATGTTCCTGTTGCCAGCTGACAGTATAGAGGGTGATTTTTAACCAGAATACCATGTGCTATAAAGTCAAATGACTCTGAATGCTTGAGAAGTACAACTACGCAGTTGCATGGCAGATTACATTTCTAATCAAAACAAATAATATAATCAGGATTATTTGACTGACTCTACTTTCTTAAGAGTTGTTGACTGGTATTGATAAAAAATGTTGTTCTCCTTCATTCTTTCAGAAGAATCCTATATTTTAACTCTTCTTTTACTTGGCCTGATCCTCAGTTAACCAGCCTACTCTTAGCCGTATTATCCCATCGACCACAAAGTCCACCAGCAGCTGGTTTGTGTCAGGACTGTGTGAATACCTACATCCTTTCCCTACAGATCTTAAACCATTAAACTCACTAACCCTTGGAATTTACTCACATTTGAGATAGGAACAATAATATTTCACTTCCTCACAGGTCAAGAGCAGTCAGTTTACAAAGTACTTTGGGGATAACTGAAAGATATTTTATACCTGGATATAGTATTGTTGAGATGAGTCATGTAAAAAAAATTAAAAATCTAGATCATTATTGTTACCTACAGCCTGCTCAGTGTGATAATAAGGGAAACAGAGGATATAAAACAAAAACCTTTAAGAGCTAGTTTTTCTTGAAGAACCCTTTATTGCCTCTAATTAAATTGCTAAGTTTGAGAAGTTATTTATTTTTCATGCAGCATCAGCTCAACAGGCAGGCCTTCTCCTAGTCATCTCAATTTTAATTACTTGATTACTTTCATGAGAGAAGAATCCATACCAAATTTTATTTCATGTAGGAAAAAGAAAAAAAAAAAAAAAAAAATCTATGTTTCAGTCTCGACAGTTTATATTTGTAGTTTAAAGGATAGCGGCCAAGGTCAAATAGGTGGCTCTGCATCCACTGTATTAAAAAAAATGCCCCTGAACCTATAGGTAGCGATTTCTTAATAATTATAACAACCTGAGGATAGCTAGTCTTGGAACACAAATCATACAAGCCTCAAACTAGAGCACTCTCAAGTCAGCAAACTAAGCCCCTTCATTTGCTCAGCTTGTTGAGAAATCTTCCTGCTCCCCAGGGAGCCATCCATACAGTTTTTCTTCACCCAGGTCATGATTAGAAGCAATATATATTTTTAAATAAAACTTATGTACGTTACTATTCCAAGCTATGAGTACCAATCATGGCATTTTGACATCCGTGAACAAAATGCTTAAAAAGAAGTGAGATTTAAGCTACAACAGGAGTGAAATATAAATAATACTTATGATAGGGTAACAGAACAGGTTTGCATGTACTTGAAATAGTACATGCAGTATATTCTGTCACATAAATCTTTTTTTTTTTTTCAAAAAAAAAAAAACATTAGGTATCTTATATGCTGCACATAGTTCAAATCTGTAGCATTAAAAAGATGATAGTTAACCTTTTGTAGTTCTAGTCAGGTCAATATATGCATGTGTGTGTCTGTGTGTATATAAAACAGATATAAACTAACCTTCTGAAAAGTAAACTTACTCAGAAATAATTACATGTTATGAAATGGGGATTAACATATAGATATATGTTTGTTTCATTCTCTCCATATAAAATACTTCCATTAGAGCAGCCTTGGAAGTGAGGAAACCTGTATCCATTTGAAATTCCTGGGACCTTTTCTCAAAAGCATTTTCTCCCTAAGAATTTAAAACACTTTGTAATCTTCAACTTCTGATTTGACAGTACTGGATTTTAATAAGTAACTATATGTGCAGCAACTAACACATCTCCATACAGGTTAGGTTGCTGTTCATGACAGAAGTGATGGACTGACAATGTGCAAGAACCATACTATCAGAGTCCTCACCGGAATTTTATTCAGTTGCTCCAGGCTCACGTGGCATGAAGAAAGCTTGTGGGACTGAATCCCTTGTCATGGCTTTGAAATAAACCCAACTCAGCAAGAACTTAAATCTGGTCTGACACAATGCCTTCTTTCATCCAAGAAAGTATCCTGGTCTGATGGTAAGGTCAAACTCTACTCTTTTGGCACATACAAGAGCAGTATCATAATTCAGTATTACACACTAGCTCAAAATATCATTACTACATTGGCAAAAGAAGCCAGTTTCTTGGAACCGAGTCAAACTACAGATTCTGCCCTCCATACCTCGGTATACATCCCCAGCCTTGGATACCTTATCAGATATTGGAAGGGCTCTTTGAAATGTGAATTTCAGTGCCAGCTGAGGCTGGTCCCCTAAATGCTCATCTCCTCAACATAAATGACTCTCATACTGCTGTGACATTTCACCTAGCTCTCAGTGCTCAGGAATTATGTTTGAGACAACATGACAAGAAAACAAGGAACAAAAGTTTAGCTTTCTTATACTTATAAAGCACTTAAAACAGACCACTGGAAAAAAAAAATTAAGAATCACACTCTGGCTAATTTTATCTTCTGTTTTCAACTCATCATTCACCTTTGTAGGCTTCTAGGTAAAAAAACTACTGGTCCCTAGGAACGGAGACCAGTACACATCTGATACTTCACACTGCAGCTTTAATAGCTCATAGTATTGACCTTTGAATTAAATGTCAAACACTGCCTGACCCTGCTGCATAGACTACAGATTACAGTTTACTTTTAAGGAAATCAGACTTATGAAGTTACCCCAAATATGCAACATAAACTCATTATTTGACACAGATTAACATCCTACTTGGGCAAGATCTCAGCTTCTCTAAATCACAACATTATATTATATTCAGAAGCCAACAGAGCTGCTGATGTGATGTTGGATATTTTAATACTGCTTCTGAAGGTAGGATGCCACCCACTAAGACTACCACCAACCAGCAACCTAGGTTATTCTTGACAAGGTCTTGTGAAAATAATGACCAAACCTAACCCAGCTTCCACTGTGAGAAAATCATAACCTTGAGTTCAGTGTCTAATCCTGGAATGAAATGTCAGCATTCCCAGAAATATTGCAAAATTGTCATTACTTAAGGTAAATCTACTCAAACATTCATTGTCTATGTGGGAATTCAGAAGCTGAAGCTTTGTGGCTTGCATGGTAAGGCTGTGGCTGTTAAAAATGAACAGTTACTAATTGATAGGGGCTTCAAAACGAAGATATATGGTATTTGAGATCCTGTTTTGATCTTTTTTACTTTCACACATGTGCCCTTCTGTATCCTGTGGATCTTCTATGTGGCTCGGTGGGTACGTGCTCCACATGGTATTCTGCCTTTCTGATGTTCAAATACAGCACATAGGCTCTTACACATGGTGCAGAAGCTGCTCTTTGATGGACATATAATCAAGCAGGAATTTGAAATATGCCCAAGACTTTGCTTTTATTTCTTGGCTATTGGACATAAGTGTGAATTTAGCCTGTAGAATTTATTCTTCTTTTATTGTATTTGATAAATTGAAATAAGTGGGAAAAATTCTTCTTCTTAATTGTCTTTCTCCTGCAGTCTGTTCCACAAGGTGTGGTTTAAGCTAACAGTACTTAAATATACATGATATGATAGCATTGTCAATACAAGATACTATTAGGAACTATTTTATTGTCATGAAACTACTGATGCATGTTTCTTTCCTTTTTCTTTTAGTCCTACCAATCAATGCCATTACACCCACTGGCTTTCTCCTGCATGAGCACACTTCCTTTAACCCCTCTGTGTCACTCATTTCAAGCTGCAAGTTAAAATACTCGTGTTGCAATAAAATATCTCAAAGGACCTTCTCTATCAAGGCAGTTTCCACCATTATTTGTCAGCAGATGTGTTTGTGAGCAGTTCTTCTAACTGCCTATTTTAAGTGTGTTATTTATATACCATATATCACTGTTCATATACTAATATTTTATGTACATACACTCTATTATAAAAATGAATCTATAGTCTTTTTTAAAATACATATAAAACATTTTAATCAAGCAAGTTTATAAGTTTCCCTTTTTAATACTGTTTTCTTTTTAATTGAAATAATCTTCTTTACTCAGCATAAATTATCCTTTTCAATAATTAAAGTTTTTTAGAATTCAGTAATAAATATCGCTGAGTGTAAATGTCAACAAGAACAGCATGTTACTATAGCATTAGTGCAGTTTTGTTTACTGTGAAGCAAACTACTTACTTGTTCTACAAGTTACAAAAAATATTTCCATCTTAGAGGAAAGATCAAGTCTGAAGAATTTGTTTTTCCTATAAAATGCAATGGAAAGATAAAATATAATATATGAAAAAGTTTAACTGTTTTGCAGTGTTTATTATTCTAAATACATGAAATAGTAATTCAGCAGAGAGAATGAAACAAATGGACAATTCCAAATAACAAACAAAAAAATCTACTGAAACAAATTATTTCATCTAGATTTCCCTCCCCCCATCATCAATAGTTAATTCACTTGTCCCAGATCTACATGAGATCACTCAAATGGCCTTGGCTCCTTTTGCAATTTCTTAGCACCCAACAGAATTCAAGCAGAACTCATGTTCTGGCTCTAAATGTACAAAGTCATAAGGTTCTTCTGAGGGAGAAATTTTACAGTTTCAGTAACACCACGGTTCACGTTATACTGCCAGTGATCACCAAACAAGTAATATATCAAGTCTGTTTTCCAAAATAAAAAAAAATTCATTAAACATGCCTACAAGAAATGTAACAAAAAAAAAAATCTAGGCCTCAAATAATTTGTATAAAATGTCACAGATTCAGCTTTTCAAAAAGCAGAATGATTTGCAAGCTTTGTGAATTTTATACCACTATTGTTTCTATAATGTGATCCTGCAGTAGTTGAGGATATTGCAGAAAACAAACCACAGAACTGCAGCATATTAGACACTCCCACCACTACAGAGCAAGCCCAGCATCCAACTATTGTCCTTTTACACTCCAGAACTGCTGGAGGTTTATGCCTGGTTTGGTTTTGATGGCCTTTGTCTAACTTACGCTATGATCTAGAGTCCTTGCTCTGTTTAACCCTTCTTTAAGCCATGTAGTCCATGCATTCAAGACCCGTACCTCATACATTGACCATGCTAGAATTATAGCCCATCGAGCACTATTTCAGAAACAGACTGGTTAATTTATCACTACTGTGAAGTCATATTCCCTCTTTCAAGTACTGATCAAGGACAATTCACCAGCTACTATTTTCTTTGACACATAAATAATTAGTTTCCTTACTTAGACAAAACAGGATCACTCTAAAAATATCTCTTTTAAAATACAAAATATGTCACAAGTTATTAGGCTTTTTATTAAATAATAGAAATGGAATTGAAATATAATTATTTGGATTAACCAAACTCTATATTATACTTTTTTAACATCCTCTTGGTTTTTTTTTAGTTTTGCTTATGGAGGAATACATCTTAACATCAAAAGGTAACTTACCATATCAAATCAAGTCTGATTTCCAGACAAATAAAAATCAAACAAAGCAAGGTAAAGTGAAAATACTGAAGATGGCTTAGGCAGTTTGCTGATAAGTAGAATGAAAATTGATAATCTTTTTGGCTAGTAAGTGTAAAATGTACATAATACTTCAAGAAATAAAGAGTGATTTATTCTTATTTTCTAGAAGGATAGCACAGAGTACTAACTAGAGAAAATACCACATGCTTTTAAATTTTACTTCATATGAAAAAGGTTTAGTCTTCACTCTTTGTTTATATAGGAATGGAGCTGGGCTGTAAAAGAGAAACTAAAGTGCAAATATTGAACAGAAACCCTTACTCCTAAATAAACTGAAGGGGTATTGAAGTGTTCAGGTTTTCTTAGTTCCTTGGTTTATTCCTTTATGAATAACTGACCAAATTAATGAGCAGCACCTATGACCTGCCAAGGAGTCACCAAATTTTTTATTACTCAAAGGAGGGCCTCCAAAGAGGCCTTCTTGTGAAAGTGGTGAAGTATCATTAATCCACAATAACCAATACTAGAGTATCACCTGTAGAAGAACACATATTTCACAATTCTTCCCATTCTTCTGCACTACTAAGATCTTTTTCTTAACCTGCTGTTTAAGCCATAAATTCTCGTGAAATTGAGTATTTCCCTCAAAATACTCTTGAGTCCACTAAAAAGCAAGCAAAAAATATTAGGAAACATGAAATAAGGAGGAAAAAGATAAATTTTATACCTAACGGATTTTGAACATTTTTCCTTAGTCATCAAGCAAAGAGGAGGTCCCCATTTGAGTGGGGTGGGCATGTCAGGGAGGCAGAAGAACCTGCCTTCAGTGGTGGAGTTGTTCCTGTTCTTATCCGTTGTTTAGGACACCAGCACGGTTTTTAGCTCCTCAATACCATTTTGAAGAACTGACACCATACAGCCTTCTCAGTCTTACCGAATGAAAATTCCTCAAAACACTCTCAGGCAAATTCTCATATAGTTTTCTGAGTTATGAAAACAGTCATAATATGTGATTCTATGTAGCCATGGAGATATTAGCCCTATAATAGTGGAAGGATGAGAATGTATTTGAATGGTGAACATCTCCTCAAAGCCTCTGTCTTAAAATAACATTCATACATGTTCTATATCTACAGCAAAAGTCACTTTTGTGTGGGTGAATAAGGTCTGTTGCTGAAAACAATCATTTCAGGAACTTGTTTATATCTTACTGATGGCTAGGGTTACACCGCAGATTGAACTGTAAAACATTCCTTCACTGCTCCTTCGTTTCAGTGAGACAGAAAGTTTAATACGTATCAGAGACATTCCACATGAAGAATATTCATGGACAATGCTAGATATACAAAGAAATCTGCATATATTTCTAGTTTTGAGAGAAACAATAGATCACCATGTAGTCACATCTAATAAATTCTTAGCCCAGCAGTCAGTCTGTCTGAAGAAACAAACATCTACCAGAAATACGTACCAGGCTCTCTATATTTGGAATTCAAAAAGCATTCACAAACCCATGAAAGATTATTGCAACTTCTTTATCTCAAAAGTCAGTGGAAATAATCATTTTTACATTTTAAAAAGCTGCTATAGAATCCCTATTAAAAATATAAGAACAGTGACAACAGTTTTCATGTTGTGCCCTATCCAGCTGACGCTGTCCTTTCGGAAAGCCAATGACTTGTTAGTACCCCTAGCAGGAGTGTGAACAGATGCGTCCCTGACAGGCGATGGATGGTCAGGGTCCATCTGGCCAGTGCAGCCTGGACAGAAATGATGTATACAGCTTCATCAGCGAATGACTGTCATCAATCCTGTGCCATGGATAGCGTAAATGACAGCTACACTGCAGCTGAGGCCCAGGTGTGAGAATGAAGTACGGGCTGATTTAAGAATGCTGGGTAATCAGGAATGTATAGTCTCCTGGACTTTAATTTGTATCTTTAACCTCCTATAAATATCCCTGTATACTGTAGGAGGTATGTGCTTTTAAAGAGTCTGATCGCGAAATTAGCTTCAGGATGACAGACATTCTTTGCTCTCCTTTAGCTGCTGATTATCCCAGTTCCCAGTATACATTAACAAATGCATGCTGAGCTTTGGCCACTGTACTGTGGGCTCCACAATTTAATTATTACCTCATTGATTTTTCATGTATTTCAATTTTCTTTTCTTCAAGTCACAGCGACTGTCCTATTGGGGGCAATATTTGTTTTCTCTTTCCAAGATTTCCTCGTGGAATTTATTTTGAATTCAAGGATTATTTTTTTAACCCATCAGGAACTCATGTTTGCTTAGCCTGTCAGTTAATAGACAGGTAGATGCACAATCCCCTAAAATGGAACTGAATATTATGGTTGGAGCTAGATATAAACAGAAAACAATAATACAGTAACCACTGGTAATCCATAACTAAACGTACCTCTGTTTTTTAAACGATCCCTTTTTAGCATGCATCAAAAAGCATGCATAATTTGCATTTATTAGCATTTTATTATTTCATAGCATTGGGGAGGGGAAAATGGACACAATTATTGTATTCTCACAGGGTATTTCTTTACTTATAACTATTTCATAAAAATATTTTTTCTTTATCAGGGGATCATGCAGACTAACGTAGTTATTTAAAAGCACAGAACATTATTAATGTTTTATATAAGGATATGAGTCAGTTCTTTCAGGACACAGAAATAAGCTCATTGTCATAAATAGGCATCATCTACAATAATATTTTCTTAAGAAGCAGTTAATTGCCCAGGGCTACATTTTGACCAGGTAAAGGTGTATTGCATGCCTGGAGCAAGACTTGTATGCACACATCATACTATATATAATATACTGCATGCACAATTTATCTATGAACACAAAAAAAAAAAAAAAACCCACATTTCCAATGTGTAGTTCATGTTTGCAGGCATAAGGCCTGTACATTTCTGTTAGATTGAAACTTGAAAAACCCCACAAATTACTGTAGCTCTAGACAGAGAAGCTTTGGGAAAGTATGATGTAAATTCTGGTGGCATTATTGTAAGGGGAGGTGGTGTGGGACGGTACTCCAAACATCCCCGTTCCAGACACAGAACTCAGTTAATATGCAATGTGTGCGGCAGAGGGGCCTTAACGCGAACTTTGCAGAGGAGGGTACAAGAGGCCACATTAATTGCAGATTACACAGAATGTGATCAATTTTCATCTCCAAGTGCTGACTTTTGCTGGCTCTTCTTCAAGTTCCTAGAACAGAAGTAAGACAGAGGACAACAGAGGAAAGGGAAGATGCCTCAAGAACTGGGTGTCCTGGTCCAGGTTCTTTTCCATACAGAGTGGATGAATTAGACTTGGATTGGGAAAAAAA
>WHYT01016804.1:126098-194201 GCA_009806455.1 Tetrax tetrax
ATCAGCTGAGCACTAAACCATTTAATTTATCAGTCCGCATAGCAGAATGAAAAAACCATCATTTTCACTTGTCACACATTAGTACTTCTCTAGATTCAAATTTGGATTTGGTCACAACTAGAAACCTATTCAGCTGAACTACCCTTTCCCTGTTGTTTATCTGTGAAAAACAAAATTAAGAATATCAGGCTTATGAAATAGAATCATAGAATAATTTGGTTTGGAAGGGACCGTCAAAGGTCATCTAGTCCAACCCCCCTGCAAGGAACAGGGACATCTCCAACCAGATCAGGTTGCTCGCAGCCCCGTCCAACCTGGCCTTGAATGTTTCCAGGAATGGGGCTTCCACCACCTCTCTGGGCAACCTGTGCCAGTGATGAGCAGGTGTTTATCCTGTCTGTTAAACACAGTAAAAAAGCTTCAATTATTTGTCTCATTCTGGACCTCCCTCTGCTTCTCTGACTCCTCCTATAGCTACTGTTTTTCCAGCTTGTGTGTTTGTCAGTTAGGCAGGACTCATTCCTACCACCCTCAGATCTCCCTCAACCGGATTACATTTAACAAATTTCCTATACAAATCTCATCAGATCTTTCAAGGTAAAGTGCCACATGGTACTGAACAAACAAATTAAAAAAGGGGAAGTCCACAAATACAGTATACACTTGTTATCATTAATGCTGCCTTTTCAGTCATCACACTAGCCTGTGAAACAGTGTAGGACAAAATGAAAAGAGATAGAAAAGTGTATTCTTACTAGGATCAGTTTACAGCACCGTAGGATAATTGAGGAGGGAATGCCTAATCTGAAATATCAGTAAATTTTAAACTAATTTTTGGCAATATTTGTGTAGTCAAGATTTTATATATCACCAGTGTGCCTTAAAACTCCTTTGATGCATTTCTGCATCTGATTGCTATTCTGGTTTTGGGACTTGCTTGATTGGAAACCACTAAGCATGCTTAACTGTGCCACGTACTTTTCCTTCTGATTAAAATGCAGACTGGCACAAGCAGAGACTGATGGCCCCTGAGTTTATAGATTGACCAGGGCACCTGCCGTGCAAGCATCTTTGTGCTGCCCCATCACTGAATTTCATTCTGACCTTGAAGCATCACACTTGATAAAGCTGAAAGTTAGTTTCTATTTCTATTTCCAGCCCTGTTTTTTAGTATCCCTTAACAGACTGTCAATTGTACTCTGACACAACAGTGCGTGCTTCTTGCAGATTGTAGCTCTCAAAAGATACTAAAGTCGATGCTTTCACCCACAGACTTCTGCAGCTCTTCTGCATGATTCTGATTTTTAAATAAATAATCGTAATAAGACTAGGAGATATCTACCGATGACATCTCGACTTTCCAGCAATCATGCTGGAGACCTACAACTGTACCTGGACATGTTGGTACCTGCCAAGTTTTTTTAGTTAAAGGTCTGTTGAACCTAGTTCATAAGTAATAGTTGGAAGTGAAGTTTCCTCAGGAAGCAAGAGTACTTTCTGAAATGTCTCCTTACAGCACGATAACTGTAGACGCAGTTCACAATGAATATTAGCTTTACTCAGTACAAAGCTTCCAAGCTTTGCTCCAATACACAGTAATACAAATAGAGAAATCGGAAAAAAAAAATAATGTATTTGTGTTTGCAATGTTTCGAATAATTGCTCTTTTCTCTCTGTAATCAAGCATAACTTAAGTAGCCCAGTAACTAATGTATCTGTAACTCTGTGCAAACTATAATGACACTTCACAGCAGTGGGGATTGTATATAAGTGCATTTCTAGTAAAAGATTATCCTGAAACTGATGTAGCTCCGAGAACATAAACTTGCACAGAGGTCTGACTCAGATAATAATGATCTCACTTGCTAAAGCACATATGACAACATTTCCAGAGCACAAATAAAATAAACTTAGTATAACTTCTAGAATTAGAGCTCTGAATTGTTTTTTTGGCCTCTGGAATGTATGCAAAACCAACAAGTACTTCGCTGTCTGAGTAATGTTCGTGACATTGCATTGATGAGACAACAGCTTCCTAGAATGGCTTATACATAAAGTAGAGCAATAGCTACAGCTGCAAAGCACACCAAACATCCAAAGACAAGGCATCAAAAGCAAGGAAATGCTGATTTCTAGTTGAGGCCTGTGACATTTATAGGCTATACGAGAACACATGGGATGTTATACAGCATTGCACATCATTATTGTGGAAGTCATTGTTTCCCTCATTAGTGCTCTAGATCTGTACATTACTTCCATTGCAGGTCATGACCTCCATGCTGACAGTCCATCCTTAACTCATCCTTTTGTGCCTAGGTATTGTAGCAAATTTGCTACAGTACGTGACATCTCACACTTGAATTTTCTGCAATATTTGAAGACATGTATCCCATTCAAATGCACTACTTATCAGCTCAGAGGTCTTCAGGAAACCATTAAGAAGATATGGGACACATATCTAAAGTAAAATTAGATATAATTTCATTTGTAAGTGTTGTCTTTTATTATAATATTTAAGCTGTAGTTCTCTGTAGAGCTTTTCATTTTCTGTGATAGAACGGTGTGTAAATCATGCAGCATAGTTAAAATATTCCTAAAATGTTTTTAAAGTTCAATATTTTTTTTCCAAAAAAGGCACACATTTACTCACTAGGAACATGCAAAACAGTAAATGTTTCCATGCTCATTTCTTTTAGTATTAATTATAAACATAACTTAATATGCTGTGAACATGTCATTTTTAATGCAATTGAAATAAATTACTAAAACTTAGCAATGATTCTGGACTCCTGAAAAACTGTGATTGACACAATATCATCCTGTAATGGAACAGTTAATATGCAGACATTGACATGGCAGAGCCATTATGATAGATCATCTCAATTCATAATTTGGCTTCACAAATATGTAGAATTATTGACACAATATATTACAATGGCACTTCCTTTTCTACAATACCAATGTACAGGATTGGTCTTTGTAACGCGGACTTTGAAGTACAACCTGAAAGGATGTGACGTGTGGAGAAAAAAAAATAATGTTAACATTGTAATAAGTCACCTTCTGTTCTAATATCAGAAAACCAGTGTTAAGACCAGGGAAAGAAATCAGTTAGAGATTCCATGCCTGGAAGTCTCTTTAATACTTAGATTTACTGTCCACATTCCTTGTTTCCTTGTTCAGGAAATTGCTCAGAATTTGTCAAACTACGAGAAATTGTTTGATTAAACTACAAAAAAAAATGCAGAATTTGTTTCATTTTCATAGTCAGATAGAAAAAGAAAGTAACTAACTAACTACAGCATTTTCCTCTGTTTTTTTCAAAGAAATCTTGTATGAACTTGTTCTGTGAAATTAAATTTTGAGGTTTTGTTTGAAATGTGCAAAGAGACTTTTCTAGTAACTTAATGCCACTGATGTTAGAGCCCAGGGAAATGAGGGCAAAACCAGAGAACAATACAAATGCAGGTAGTAAAGTCAGGTTTGCTACAGCTTAAAGAGCATCATATCTCTAATATCAACATGTGAACTAGCAAGGAGTTGATCCAAAACACAGAATTCTGATGGTTCCAAAATTTGCAGATGTGTATAAAAAGGATTTGGTTTTGTGTATCCCAGTTTCTTGGATGCTATCGTAATAATGACATTAAGTGCCCAACAACATTTCTATCACTTCAGTTTCATGCCTTAGCTTTGGTTTCCACACTTCTTGCTCTTATACTTAAAATCAGATTAACAGGAGGAGAGGATGCTTAGTGGATATAAACAATCTACTTGGCTGATCTCAAAAGACAGAAGACAGTGAGGTGATTCACCCCAACTGAGCGTATGCATATTTAAATTCTACTTTCATGATTAACTTCTTTTAAAACTGTGACAAAAGATACCCATTAAAGTAATCTAAACCACTACTCTGTATACAAGACAAACAGAGACCATACCAATACAAATACCTTATACAAAAAAAAAACCCTAAAACATATTGTGTGGGCTGAGAACTTTATATTGACTTCTGGTGCTAAGAGAATTTTATAATGGAGTTATAAAACCCTCAAAAAAGGGGTTTGCAACTGAAACTCTAATATACCTTTATCTATAACGGCACAGTTGGGGGCCACTATAATAATCCTTTTGCTTTCAAGTGGCCATCTGGAGGCCTATTAAAACTAGTATCTAAACCAGACTCCCAAGTGTGTTGAGTTTGCCAGTTCTCACTAAGTCACTAAAATAAGGGAGTTATCCATGCGATAGTGTGAAGTGTCTGCTACAGAGAGAAGACAGCTTGAACTCTAACCATTTATACTGTGATTATGTTGTGTACATGCTGATTTTGATATATACATTTTAATTGTGCAAAAAACCTAGCCCTAGGTCTGTTGTGCACCTCTAGGGTTGTATGATAAGATGGAAGAGGTTAGGCAGTGTGAGGATGGATACATTGCAAATTTAATGAAGTATTACATTTCAACTGAGAAATATTCTATTCTGATTTTTATAGAGAACAACAATAAAATATTGACAATCTTGCAAGAACCTACTTTCCTTGTTTCGACTACAAGCACAGACATTATATATAACATTTGTTTAGTGCTGTAAGTTTTTATCCAAAATATAATGTAAATAAATATTTGAATATGCAAATTATTTTACAGCATAGTTTGGTGTCTCTCTCTGTTTTTTATTCAATTAAGACTAGGTTAGTACAAATGCACTCAGTAAAACATTCTGAGTCAGTGAGGACCGAGTATCATTTGTCCAATATAAAGTCCTTTCCATACACTCATTATTGATCTTATTCAGTAATCTACTTGCATCCTATTATACCTGATACGTAAAAAAAAAAAAAAAGAAATTAAGTTGCTGTCTAAAAACGCACTAGAACTCAGATCTAGGACCAAATAAGATGCATTAATTGCTTTACTGCTTTACTGCAAAGCCACTCTTAAAATATAATTCCTTAATGAAGTCCGTTAATTTGTTCATGGCAGTACACAAGCTGTTCAAAATGACACAGAATTGCACTCTGTTTTCTAACCCCTGCAGTTTCTTCTGTTAGTCACTCTGTCTTGTGTTGTTATCCCATGGATAGTAATTATTTTATAGTGGCTGTAATTAGGAGAGAATTAGGCTTGGTAAACAAAACCTGCCTTCTCCTGTTAATAGCTAAGGATAATAAATTTGGCTCTGACATTCACTATATTTGGACAAGGTTTGGCCTTCTTCCAGTTTTCCCAATAAGAACTTTATTATATAATTATGCCTTCGAGTGGCTCACATTACAAGGTAATTTTTTTTTGTTAAGACACATATTGCATGGCTTCCAGCCAGTAAATGATACACTGTAATATATGCCTCCAATAAATGTTTTAAACAAAATCTCTCTAAGCAATATCCTGCTGGAGCTGCACACCGCAATTCAGCAGATATATTTACAGTTTTTCATAATGCAAATTATTTTCTTTCACTCATATTGTCCAACATTATAACAAGTGCTTAAAAAAAGGGCTAGGATTATTTTTATCAGCAAATGACATGGTTAGATACTTATCACATCTCAGTAGCTTAAAGAGAATTTTCATACTTTTTATTCTGTGAGTAAAGTCACAGTTTTGTTGACATGCACAGGAGTGCAGCAAGTATCTTATTTTCTATATTCAGCTTGAACTAGAAAACAACGCTTTGTTCCATCTTTCAAGCCCACACACTAATGCATCATCTCCCATCCTCTCCTTTATTTTATCTCCTACCTTTTATGTAAAATGCAATTTAAGTTAACACACAATAGCACAAAATGCTTGTCAAAGTGAGTCAATCATAAGCTAAATAGAAAAGGAAGGGCTTAAGGGGAAATATATAAAGAAGTGAGTGAGTGGCTCTAAAGAGAGAAAGTATTTCAGTCACAAGGAGGAGCAGAGACAGGATCCAGTCTAGAAAAAGGGAATAAGCAATTAAATTATGAAAAAATACAGTAAAAACAACCAAACAAGATAAGTACACTAATTTTAACTGTTTCTTCTGCTTCTGTGTTATCACTGCTAGTAAGATACAGGTAAATAATATATCATAATTTCATTCACCAAGTTTCATTGGAACTATGTAGGTAAGCAGAATTGGGTTTACATACTTAAAGACATAAACCAAGTCGAGAGAAATAAATGTCTGGTGGAACAAAAAGAGAATCCAAAATCCATGTTTCCAGGCCATCTTTTCTGGCCTCTAAACAGCATCCAGTACCTTTTCAGTTTTCCTGAACACTATTTAATGATACAGGTTAAAGAGTGAAAATTCCTCAACCAGGTTCAGACTGGTCATCAAGTGTTTTTGATGTAAAAATAGTTTATTTTGTATATTTTTACTTCACTCATTTGAAGACACTCTCTCTTTCCTGAAAACACACAGTTCAGTATTGATAACTCAGTATACAATCCCCAGGGTAAGCAGAGTCAAAAAGATCAGGAAAAGGGAATTTGGGTATGTGCCAAGACAATGAGACCTACAAAGCAAGCCAAAATACTCTTGCATAGAATAAGACCTATATATTAGCTTTAAAAAATACTATGCTCACATGGGTTCCAGAAAATAAGTTTCATTGTGATGCAAAAAATTCAAATACTAAAAAAGAAATTATACCACTTCAGACATATACTTTAAATTTTTAGGCATAGCTCTGCACCAAAAAACTAAAGATCCTGAGTTACATTCATCTGCACTAGAGGCACACAATGGATTAATTTGGCCCTGGGTAAGACATCTGAAAAACAAAAGGGCAGGGACTAAGTACATCAACAGTCATTACAAACAGAAAAAGACCATTAGGTCAGCTAGTCTAGTCTTATTGCAATTTCTTAATGTAGTACTGGCCATGACAATACTGTCCTCCATCTTCTCTAAAAAAATATATTTTTAATTACTTAAACTAAAGAACTAACACCCCTTTCCTTGAGAAACAAATGGCTATGTATTCCTTACTCTTTCAGTCATACCTTGGAGGATATATGCTCTACATTCCTCTAGAAAATATGCTACTATTTTACTGTTATCCATTAACTCTTCAAAACTTTTAAATTATCTTTGTTCTTCTCATCTGACTTCCCAGAACTGCCTTAGAAGAGAGTCCACAGATTTGCCACCGCCCATGAGGCAGCAGGATACAAAGGAGCACCACTTCTACTGATTCACATGGAAATGACAGGGGAGCAGGCTGGGACACAGCTTTTTCAGCAGGAGAGTACAGACCAGTAGATATTTCACAGTGTGAGTCTGTATATAAAGGCACTGTAGACAAAAACTGTCAAGTTCTCTCCAAGAGTTGGAGAGCCTTCATTTGATCAAGACCAAGTGACAAAAACTTTTACTGCTGTCTTTCCTCCCTCTATTTGCTCCTCTTCCTTTCATCTTCTTCCCTTTCTCATAAGGATTGCAGAGGAAGGAAAGAAAATTAAAGCTAAAAGAGCATGAAATACACCCAAGTTATGTCCTTCCTGTTTCTGAGATGCAGGAGGAGACATAAGACCATGGACCATGGGGGACTGGTTTGTATATAACTGATTAAGAATTTATTTTGCCATCCTATCTTAAGCTAACATGATCTCAGTGTCTGGAAGATATTATATATGGTTCATAATTTTAAAATATCACTTTAGGAGGGGGACAAGGTGGGAAACAGACATAATTCTGTCCTATATTGAAAGCCCAGCTACCTGACAAACACTAAGGACCAATAAATGTGCATGTTGCCCTATGATGCACAAGGTGACCAGACTCAGACTTTGATATATGGCCAGTGGAAGCACATTCTAGCACTAAAGAACCTGCACCTAAAGTCCCTAGGAATTGTCATGATTACCCTCCAAACACTTCGTAAATTTGGACAAAGATGAGGTGATCAAATAGTCAATCTCTTTGGGGGAAAAAAAAAAAATCATGTCTTAATAAACAAAAAAAAAAAAAAAAATGTATAAACTTTAAGTGTAAAAATACAAATTATAAAGACAATCCAGACTACTTGCTCTCTCCCTGCTTCCCATTACATTGTCTCCGTACCACTGCAGCTGCAGTAAAAGGCAGGAAGTGGTTTAAATAATCATGTTACAACTTCCAGTAAAGGCAACTTACCAATATTCTGTCTTAGGGTACTTAACTGTCCTAGAAGAGATTTGGGAGGAACATGGCCAGCACAGATGCTCAGAGATCCTCTTTCAGGACTCCACAGCTGCAGTCTACACTGAAGAGCTCTGAGTTCAATCTAAATCGTGCACAGGTCCAAATTATACCCTGGCCAGAGCCAGGGTGTAAATGGAATACAGACAATTTTTCACACCTATTGTATCTGTAACTGAGAGCATTTCTGACAGATCCAAGGATTAAGCATACTTTATTTCAAATAGGATTTTGGAGTTTCGCTTTTTTAAAGGCCAAGGAAAGCAAGCTCAGAGAAGGGCATAGTGAGCAGCAGGGGACCAAAGCTCCTTTTATCATTATTCTAAAATGAGATCAAGTGAAGAGATGGTCATGAAGAATATCAGACATTAAATAGCATCCCTGTGTGCAAATCAGAAGAGTAAACTTTGTTTTAGATAATGGCTTACAGAGGGAGATGGTTTGTTAGAACAAAAAAAAACACTGAAAGGGTGATAGGGAGACCTGATGGTATCCTTATGAAAAATATTAGGGAATAAACATAAAATGTTTCATTTGAGAAGTATATTTTTATGTGCCCTGGTTCCTTCTTTGTTAATGGTAAGCCCTCCTATGAACAAAAGAACAATATGTGAAGTCCATAGTGCATATTCACTTCTTTATTTCTGCAAGCAAGAGTATGTGAGCTTTCTAGAAATCGTGAAAGCTTCGTGCACTGGTGAGGAAAGGTCTAAATAACATCTACTCTAATTGTTTGATTTACCACAAAAGGCTTTCAGGCAACTGGCTTGATAATACATCCTTGGTTGGATGTTTGATGAAGATGGTCATTTATAAATGTGCAAAATATCTCCAGCTCTGCACTGGTCAGGTCACATTTAAAATAATTGCTTCTACTTCTGACCCATCTATCTGTAAACATATCAGACTGACAGCTTCCTTTACTCACAATGCCCAATAGGCATGAGGACTGTACCACACTTTAACAAAGGCCTAACTTCCCGACTAGCTTTTGGCAAGTCTATGTGACGCCAAACAAGAACATTGGTCTTGATGCTGACGATGCATAGCTTGCAGGCGTAAGAGATGTGAGGGAATGTGATTCTTTTCACACGTGGTAAGATTAGTGTGTTAAAATTGCAAATAGAGTAAAAAATTTCTGGCTTGTTTAAGGCTAGTCAGCGTCTTTACCAATATCATCAAATGTGTGATTTACTAGCACAGCTAGCTAACAGAGATTCTCCTTTAGATTCAGATAGTAGCTGACTGGGGTTTTGGAAACAAAGAACGAAGAAAAGCTGAACTATCTGTACAGCATAACTGTTAGACTGGTACCTCACATCCAGTCAAGAGCCTTCTGTAAAACTGTGGCACCTGGGCCCCAGCAGAAGCATTCAGTTTGCAATAATAACAACATATTAGTCCTTTTTACCTCAAAAAAAAAAAAAATAGTTATATGCATTTTAGTGTAGATGACAATTCTCTAGGAAAAAAAAATTACTTGGGTGTGTAGCAACGCTGGCAGAAGCATGAATAAGGTCAGCACTTTCTTTTCAAGCTGCTTAGTGATGTCAATACCCATACCAAAAAGATACGAGAGCTGGGAACTTTTAGAGGAAGAAGAGCATGTTTGGCTTCGCATTTTGTAGCTTTATGCGGAGTAGTAGTGGTTAGAACCACAGTTCTTTGTCTGAACCAAAATCTCAGAAGGCAAGTTTGTATTCAAATTTCACAACTACTTGAGAGAAATAACAAAAGTAACAGAAAAGCAGAGATTCCAGACACACACACACACAAAAAAAAAGTGATGGTTCCTAAGGATAAAGACGTTAATACAAGAAGAAAAATGGATTGTGTGAATGCCAGTTTCTGTCCAGCAGACTGGTACTGAGGGGGATGTATTCGCTTAGCCACTTCTCTGTCCCCCTGCAAAGGTGGGCAAGATGCTGTTAATAACTAAGACTGTCCCTGATGGTAGCAAGTCTAATTACAAGGAAGGGAAAAAAAACAAACAAAAAACCCAAAAAGAACCCAACACAACAAGATGGGAGAATAAAAGGAAAGGTTTATGTTTTTTTCCAGTTTAAAGCCATTACCTCTTGTCCTATCTATACAGGCCCTTGTCAAAAGTCCCTGCTCAGTTTTCTTGTAGGCCCACTTTAGGTACTGGACCTTGCACTTGGCCTGGTTGAACTTCATGAGGTTTCTGCTGGCCCACCTCTCCAGCCTGTCAAGGTCCCTCTGGATGGCATCCCTCCCCTCCAGTGTGTTGATGGCACCACACAGCTTGGTGTTGTTGGCAAATTTGCTGATGGTGAGCTCTATCCCACTGTTCATGTCGCCGACAAAGTTGTTGAACAGGGTCGGGCCCAACACGGATCCCTGAGGGATGCCACTCATCACTGGTCTCCACCTGGACATTGAACCGTTGACCACCGCTCTCTGAGTGAAGCCATCCAGCCAATTCCTTATCCACCAAGTGGTCCATTAAATCCATGCCTCTCCAGTTTAGAGACAAGGATGCAAGTGCAGCTTTAGCATAGTTTCTAACTTTGCCTCACTAAAGTTGACTGCCTACATATTTTCAACAACACACTGTAGACATGGTTCAGGGCCATTTGTGGGACTCAAACATGGAACTTCTTTTGAATTTCAGATATCTGTAAGGATCAACATATGAGGTTCCCTCTGTTAGCTGTGCAGTTCATCAGACAAATGCAAATTATATACAGATGTTGGTAGTTTCACATCAAGAGAGTGTCTACTCTGTTTTTGTGCAAAATACTTTCACAAATATCAAATAAGGAAATTTATTTTGTAATATAGCCATATTTGAAGTCAAGTCATTACCCTCCAAATATTCCAGAGATAACACGAGTAAAATTCAGACCAATAAATGAATGCTTGGACAATTTTAATTTTTAAAGTGGTTATTCACCTGAAAACAATGCTGGAAACAATGATGGAAATTGTCAGGTAGTTTCAAAGATAGCAGAAAGCACTATGATTACCTAGGGGTTAACGTACTTTGAATTAACTCCAAATAGAAGGTGAAAGTATAGGAGTAGTTTGAAAAATACACCCATGAACCAGCACGACAAGATAGCTCCTCATAACGTGACAGATGTGTGAGTTTTATCTGCTTTGATATATTACTCCTCCACGAATGGCTACAGAAAAATAAGGTAAAGCCAAAGCCCATCTTTGGTCCACAGATCCTGTAAACTCAGACTGAAAAGAGAAACCCTACAGACATAAATACATGACAACTGAGTTTTGTAGGGCCATTTTGCAACTCAAGGGAGGCTGTACTCCAGGCCAGGAACCTGCCCAAACCGTTTTCTCTTGACCTTGAGCAGCAGCTCTTACAGAAAGCCTTTTTAAACAGATAGAGATTATTTCATTTTATGTTTTGGAAAGACATAGTCAGATACAAGACTTCCTGGTTACTTTAGTCCTTACCAAAGAACAAAGAGCAAGATATAATGGAACTCGGGGCTTGAGCCAAAATCCTTTGAAATCAATTAGATTCTTTTCATTGTTTTCAATGAGTTGTGGATCACACCACTTCCTCAAGGCAGCAATAAGACACTTCCTAGAGAAGGCAGGGGTCCTCAGTTTCACCATTCATTCATTTTGATCTTTCACTGTTTAATGAATCTCTTCGTCCTGGTCTTATTCTCAGCTCTCAGCCAGGCAGGCATTAGCAGTGCATTCACTAGGCAGCAGAGGATCACCAGCATCCATCTTTCAAAAGAAAGACACAACTGAGGCCACTCAGGGCCATTAAAGATCCCATGGTACTTTTGCAAGAGCAAAAATAACAATGCCAGCATCTTGGCCAAATTCCAGTCTCTTTAATTACATTCTGTCCATCTATATACCCTCCTTAGTTTCAGTTGGGAGAATTAGCCACTATTTTCCACTATCTTATTAATCTTTTAATGTAGAATTAATTATAACAAACAGACTATAAGTATGAAATACTGGCACATCTATAATAAGAGTATGATTGCTGTCCATAAAAAACAGAGAATGCACCCGTTTTCACAGTAAAAGTGTATATGATTAGCACCCCAAAGGTAACTGTATAACTATTTTCCATTTTTAAAAAAAGTAAAAATATGCCTAAATGAAAAAAAAAAAAAAAAAAAAAAAAAAAAACAAACTCAAACCAAACCAAAACAGGAAAAAAAAAACCCAAACAACACAGCAGCAGCATTATGACTGACTTCTTTAAAATAACTACTTTTTACCCAAATATTTTCCCTATCTAGCACAGTTTGGACAAGCTCCCCATTACTATTCAACATCAGGAACTTCCTAGAAGCCTGGGCCACTAGGATTGTTTGTGTGCCTTTTGGAGCTGGAGAGAGGGCTATAAGATGTCCAAGTATCCTGAGGGGCTCTACCTAGCCTCCCAGCAGATGATTAGACTAGAAAGACGTACAGTTATTTTTCAGTTGCCTCACTTCAAATAATGTATCAGTTGAAACATTCCAAAGGAAGAAAAAAAAAATAGAAAGGCCAGAGATTTCCTGTTAAAGAGATATTTTGAGATATTTTAGTAAACTTTTTTGAAAGACTGCTACTGTCTAAGCTATACGTACAGAGCTCTAAGGGAGAACATCACACAGTTTTAATGTGGAATCATTCTAAAATCCTGATCTTTAGGCACTCAGGTATTGTCAACTAATGTAAACCATATCCTAAAATATAAATTAAACCAGGTAATTAATAATGGGTTAAAAAAGATGAATCTTCTGCTCCTTGAGGACACTAAAAATCTAGACAACATCTTTGCATTTTTACAGACACCTTAAATGCCTTTATTTCCATAGTATGAAGTGTATCATATCATAGAGGAGAGAGTGGCCAGAGAAGACTCATGGTCTCACCCAGGTGGTACACAGCTTTGAGGAACAGTTTGGAATAAAGATGCAGGATAACTATATCTCTGCGGAATACAGGAAAAGGGAGTTCAACCATGGAAGCTTACAACTCACTCTCTCTTCTAGCAGACGTGATTGTGATTAAAAAGGTTGTTGTTGGCAACAAGTAAAATGAAGAGCACTCTAGGGGGCCCAGAAAGCAAGTCCATTAACTTCATCAGCACTAGATTGACTTCCCATTTCAGTAGTGAAATTACATTTACCCATTCTAATTGTGGGATTCGCTGAAAATATAGGGTGATAAGCAGTGAATTCATAGCTACGAATAAGGTCATGTTGGGATCTTTCTGTAGAAATAATTCGGTCATTTGCAGATCATATTAGGTCAAGTCACTCATGGTACTATAATCAGAGCTATGGACTGGAGAGCTTCTGAGTGATGATACATGACAAAAGATTTTTTCCAAGAGTCAAGAGATCTAAAAGAAGAGAGAAAAAATAGACAGAATCTTGCAATAAGTTCAACTGATCGAAGAGTCACTATTGTTTGGTAGAGCTTGGGGCAATCTTTGTATTATCTGGGCTGTGTTTTGCCTCTTCAGCAGAAGTGGCAAAGTCCCTCATTTGTCAAGACATCTAACAATGAAAAGCTGGTATTTGGGAATATTTAGAAAGAAATAATTAATCAATAACAGGGAATAGCTTACACGGCTTCAGAAGCCTTTTTCTTCAGTCTTCATTATAATTTATGATGAAGAGCACTTCAAAAAGTACGGTATCGTTACATATTATTGGTGTTATTTTCACTCTGAGGTAGCAATGCTACTTCAATACCAAACTTCTGCTGCTCAAATCATCTGAAAAGTTCAACCATCCTGGAAGGCATCGTATCTGCAGTGTACTTACTTGGCATTGAGAGGAAGATCAAGCAATTGAGCTTCTGTCTTATTCCTGAACTCTTCATGAAGGTACAATTCTAAATGAGCTGTACTCATTACACACAACATATGTGATGCTTCTTAATGAGCTGCCCACTCTAGCACACACATGCACATTTCTCTTGAATTCCTGACATACGTGACTATGTTCTTTGAGCCTCAGTGCTGGAATAAACATGCACAAGTGATGACTGACGATTTCACCAGCTACGGAACATATTTAAATACTCTCTTTATTCCTAAGATTTTTTTTTTTTTTTTTTGCAAAGCAGATGGCAATTTCCATACAAATTTGCAAGAAAAATTGGAAGTCTAATGCTCAATTAAAAACTTTTTTCAGTGAACTGAAGCGGAGATTACTTGCATCAGGCAGCCCCCAATGCTGTATATGCAGCATGCAGTAATTTTAAACAAAACGAGGGAAAATTCTCTCCACTAATACAGCAATGCTTTTTTAAAATGCTCAGAAAATTTTTTTTTTTTTTGGTGTTTTTAGGCACTATATCTGCCCAAGTTTCAAGCTTTGTTAACATAGTTAACTCTGTCGGCACTCTTGTGACAAGAATAGTCTTAAGTATTTAATCTCTCCCACAGCACATTTAGTTGTTTTTACTCATTGTTTGTGCAAGATGTACGGACAGGGAAAGCTGAAAATGTGTTCAGAACTCCCGTAAAATTCTTTGTTACACAAGTCACTGCTGAATGCATGATTTAAACAAGTAGATAAATACACTTCTTAATCTAATAATTTACAGTTAACTTAATCCTGTAACAAGGAAAGACCAAATAGTTTTCAGGCAAATGGGTGCCCTTTCACTACAGGTACTACTAAGCACTGGGAAACACCTGGTGCCCGCTTGCTCACTGATGCTGTTTTTTTCAGCAACTAATTATCCTTTATAATTTTCATTGGGTATGAAGAATTGTTTGAATTAATAAAAAAAATTCTTTACAAAGGATGTCTCAAAATTCAGCATGTCCCATTCTGTACATTCAAATTAAAGAGTTGTCGTAGTTCAGCCACGATCTGTTACCCCTCCGTGGCTTACCCAAACAAGTCTCAGATCTATCAAACCTATCAAATCTATCTACTTGGTTATAGACAAAGAAAATAAATCTAGTCACTTAATCTAATTTATGAATCTACATGTTTATAAATAATTGAATGAAACTAAAAGTAGAAAATTGCAAATGAATGATAGAGTGCAGATCAATTCCTAAAAGCAGTGTGTAAAACAGTACACACCCAACGGCTTACCAAAATTAAATCTGACTGGAAAAAAAAAAACTTTAAAAAAAAAAAATTACTTTTCTGGCAAGAAATAGAGGTGATGATCTAGCATCTTCTATAAGCCCATGATTAATTGCCAAAAAGTCCCTTTACATATTAATAACTTTCTTTTTTTTTATTATCTTGAAATGTGCTTGGCTGTTGAAAAACAGAGATGTTTTCAATGCTGTAATAAAAAATTAAAAAAATAAGAAGTCCTCACCAAGGAACGTATATTTCATAATTAAAAAGGTAGCTTTAGCCTCATTTCTAGTTTGAGGGTCAGCCTGGATGACACAAGTGGCCATTTCTGGCTGGACTATCTACAAATACGTAATTGGAGTGTAAATTATTTTCACTACATAAATAGCTCCTGATGATATCACAGTTTGTAAATAGTGCAGTTTGTTTTCCCAGAAGCAGCTTTGTGCTAGCTGACAGCTCTGAAAAGTTTTTTGCATCTGATTATGCTATTTTACACTTTATAGCTCAATAGGAAATCATACGCTATGTGCCCAGTATGAACTGGGTCTGCTTTTCCAAATGCTCTGTTACATCCATGACATGTAAGTGCTTTTAACATCCTTGGATAAGAAAGCAAGCTGCTTGTACACATTATTATTATTTTTAAGTCTTTATTT
Source organism: Tetrax tetrax (assembly GCA_009806455.1). Lineage (NCBI taxonomy): Eukaryota > Metazoa > Chordata > Aves > Otidiformes > Otididae > Tetrax > Tetrax tetrax. Next base: position 141,979 of record WHYT01016804.1, read on the forward strand.
TTATATAGCTACAATAGTGTCTGTCACAGCTGGCTGATAAAGCACACTAGAATTATTTGGATTCCTTAGTGCTCCTTAAAAGGCAATTAAACTGAAAATAGAAATGACCTTATGTGATCAGGTGCATTTCTGCTACTGCATTACTCACGCTGTTGCCAACAGAATATTTACAGACAACTTGTCCCAGTGTACTCTGGTGCAGCTGTGCTAATGGTTTTCCAAACTTCACTACTCAAACTTGCCCTAGAGAAGCCTTAACAACACATCTGCTTACTAAAATTTTTCCATTAACCTTTCCAATATCACAGCATCTTTCTAACCTGTTTAGTGATTATAATAAAAATATGCTGCCTAGTCTATATCCAAGGACCTTTGAATTCACACAAAGCATTCTAGCAACCTTCTATCCCTCTTGAGTAGTAAAATAGTATCAACAAATGGCTTGGAAGGAGAATACCCTCCTTTTCTAAGTACAAAATACTTTGATCTTAAATGCGTCACAGAAAAGGCTAGAAAATCCTGTGCTGAGATACTCCAGAACTTGGCACAACATACGGCGAGATTAAATGGGATGAGTCTCTGGGGTAATACGGTCCCTCAGAGAGAAATCATCTTCTGATACTTTGTAAAAATTGCCTTTTCTCGAAAGATGAGAGAATGCTATATCCACCTCCCTTCATCCTCAAGAAGAGACAAAACTGCTACTATCTCCCTGTCTGTTCCTTAGGCAAAAATAGACAAGAACAAGAGCTTACCAAGGAGCCAGTCAGAAGGGAAGGCATTTTACAGAAGAAAGGGTAAGATATTATACATGCAATATAAGTGTAAGATAAAAAGCAAGTGAGAAGGAAAATAGATACATGGAATTTATTTATCAATGTGAATATTTTTAAAGTGAAGCTCAGTTACAGGAAAAAAAATATTCTACAAATAATACATGTTCTCTATTATAGGCAGCAGTTTTTGGAGAAACATCTGTAGATGAGTTAGATCTAACAGCTGAGATCTAATAGCAGAGTTAGATCTTATCCAATTCTGTAAGACTTGCCCTAGGGAAGAAATAGAAGTACCTAGGCTGACATAACCACTCAAATGCGTGAGGTGATGTTTGGGACAAAGAGGGCACTGGTCACAGATAGAAATCTGCATCTCCCAGAGGAGGAGCAGTGGGCCCAGGGGGAGGCAGAAAGGAGTGGTTTGAGATTGAAGCTCTAGATCAGGAAGCCCAAGGAGCATCTTCCTCCATGCACAGGTGTTGCACAAGTGGCAGGGCTGCTGGAGGAAGGGAGGAAAACGGCCTGAGTCTCAGTTACAGGAGTGAGAATTATGGCTCAGTAAAGTAAAACATAGCTGAAATGAGGACTAACGCTATGATGCATCAGTTTGAAGTTTTGTTTCTAAGTTTCTGCACTGAAACTGCCATTGTTGGCTGTATTATATTCGCTTATCTACACATGAAAGTCTTGTTAAGGTTAATGAGAATTCCTGTTAGATAGGTGATAACAGACTTTTTCATTATTAGTACAGAACCAAAATGTTTTCCCATGTTTCAGGATTAGAAAGCAGTAGGTGTCCTGAATTCTAGTTCTCTGAAAAGCCCTATGAGAAGTTCATATATTTACACCAGCAGCAATGCGGAAGCCTTCAGTGAATCGTATTTTGGTCCTAACTGCAACCCAGATTGATTGGAAACACAATAAAAATAACCCATTTGAGGATAGGGTTAGGCACTGAGCAGACAGACTTATCACATCTTTTTTTTCATTTTCATATCATTTCATTTTATTATTTAGATCTAGATTCTTTCTAGGTTTTTTTTTTAAGCTGCAATATCAAATGGCATTTATCTAGGCATTTTAAAATCACACCAAGATTAAAGCTAATCTTTTTGTAATCAGTATTCAGAGAAGAAGAGAAGCAGTAGTAAAGCAGTTGCTGCATGTTTGCTGACAAAATATTTAATCCAAACATTTAATTTCAATCTGCCACTGTTCTCAGTTGGTATAGTTACTTTAAGCAAATATCTTGTAGGAAGGAACAGAAAATAGTCTCAGCTGCTGAAATGTAAATAATAAAACATAATCATAATCAAATGTTTAAAGCCATATAATTCCATTTATAGGATCATTATGTGGACTATTTTAAATGTTTAAGTGATTTAAAATTATTTCTAACATAATAGACTATGATACTGCCTATATTGGCGAGCAGTGGAAGAGGTTTAATTCTCTCATCTGTTCATATACACCACACTTCAAAGGTACCACGGTGAAATTGCATTGTGGTCCATGGAAAATTGTAGACTTTTGCTTTTCATGTTGATGGATCTTAAAACCAACACAAATTTAAGATAGTGATAATCACAATTTTTTTTGTGATTTCTAACCAAATTAATATAAACACTTTCTATCAGTATTTTAAGCTTACTTACAACCTGATTAGCTCAGATCTAGGGCAAAAAAAGGCCCCAACTTTTAGGCTAAAATTTTGCAGCAAATTTTCAATTTTCTGAAGAATTAGGGACTTAAAAATACCACTCCACCCCAAAAGTCAATTTGATTTTCTACAATAAGCTAATAAAGCCTATGAAGTGCTAAGAATGTGAATAAGGTTAATTTTGTTGATGACTAATTCTTTTCTTGTGGTTTCCACATTCTTAACTCTATTACAATGCTTATCTGTAGCATTAACTGGATTTTAGACTGTTCTAGAAGATATATAAGCCTGTAATACTTAAACACAATATACAGCTGCAAACCAGATGTATGAATCATTCAAAACAAAAAAGAAAGTAAAAAAGTTTTCTCAGATATTACTCTTTACTGCTAATCTCTAGTGAGTAAAATTTACTTTTGTGCAGAAGATCATCACAAAGGAAGAGCAGAACTCAAGTCCTGTTAAATCCTGATTTGCAGATTAACTGGGAAAATTGCAATTACTTTGACTGCAAGGTTTTCAGTTTTTTTTACATTTTGTTAAAAAAAAAAAAAAGTTAGTTTAATCATGCGTCCTAAGCATATTAGGAAAATTATTACAGGAGTCAGAAGGGGCTAGTGTAAAGAACAGAAGACGCTTTGTTTGCTACATATGACTGCAATATTTTTTAATGGACATGTGTATTATATTTTTAGTTTTAAAGCTTTATCCCAAAAGTAACTTGCCATCCCATTGCTGCTTTTCGTTTTCAAAGACTCCCTCTAGAAGAGAAACAGGTAAGAGGGTTAATTTGGACTGCAAGAGGCCACTGAAAATCAGTCCCCTCCTTTCCCTCAGCAGCTCAGGCCAGCACTTGCACATCGTTGCAGACTGTGTACGGGGGAACCAAGCTCAATACTTGCATGGCCAGCTCCCAGGCCTTCTACGAGTCTCTCAGATCACCTAGACACACGGCACTGTTTCACGTATAGGAGGTGAGAGAGAAAACATTTTTAGTAGTGGTGTTGAGAGGGAGGCATTTTTGTTTCTTTCTGTACATACACAAGCTCATTTCAAAGCAAAATGATGGATGTCCTTAATTTGTTGCGTATGAATTGTATGAGCAGATGAGAAAATCCAAACCAGAGAGGTTACCCAGACTAACTAGATATAATAAGGAAATCAGAAACAATCCAGAAAAAAAAAAAAATGCTGCAAAGTGAGCTAAACAGGATCTATCTCAAAGCCATATAATCTCTAGCATAATTACAACAATATTTCTTTGAAGTGAAGTCACAATTTTGTTTACTACTTAAGCAGACTTCTTGTATTACAGGTCAAGCACACACGTCAAAAGTGGTTGGCTTTTCAGCAGTGATTTCTGTTACTTATCTGGTTTGTTTACATGGCTAAACAGGTAGTGCTCATCCCTCCTTCCTAAACCCCCGCACAAAATAAACGCCAGTGTAGCAGGGAGGAGGAAGGCACAAGCTGACAATGGCAGGCAGGGTTCTTTATTTATTGCTCCCAGCAGGTGCCAGATGCCGCAGTTTCTTTACAATCATCAACACCCTGGGGCTTTTTAGTTCCACATATAGGATAAGGAAGATGGGGGATGGCAACTAACCTCAAGGGATTAGGTACCTGAATCCTATCCCAACTACCGACTCCAGCTGTGTTTAAATGTTTTTTGAAGAATTTCTGATGCTCAGTGGTTGCTGATTACTTCCAGATTTTAGTTCTACACCAGTGGAGATCTGCTACAAAGAGTTTAGCAAGTGTTGTTAAAATTGCAATTGTACCAAAAAAATGTCTTCTTTAAAACCAGTTTCAAAAATACTACAGCAGTGGTTAAAAAAAAAAAAAAAAAAAAAAAAAAGGAAAAAAAAACCTGCATACTCTTCACAGTGAAAGGAGAATCAAGCAAAGTGAGGGGGAAAGGAGGAGAGAGGGCAGGGAAGACTGGGATTATATTAGATTTAAGGTCTTCTCAAATTTTCCTTGTAAATGTTACAGCGATATTTTAATCTTCAGAGCGATGATTTAGATAAATGTTCTATTGACAACATTTCCTTCCTGTTGAGTTTACCAAATCTAAACTTCAATCTAGGGCATGTCTAGGCCTTTCCTCTGTTATTACATATCAATATAAAAGAACGTGTACATTTAGATACATCTTGTATTTAAGTATGTTAGATAATATACAATTTGGATATTATAAAATTAAATAGGAATATTTTTTTAATGAAAAAAAAAATCAAATTCTATTCTTATCTGCATACATCTTTCTAGTACATCAGAGGACATCCAGGGAGTTGCATGAAGATAAGTTCATTGAATCTGAGCTACTTAGTCTAGAAAACTACAAGTAGCGTATCGCTTGAGTTTCCTTCAGCTTCTTAGGGAATGAAAGCATAATCACTATATTTATATTGAAAGACTTCATTGTTTCATCTACAAAGGAGGCTTGTTAAGGAAGAAAAACCTTCAAAGAAATAATGTAATGTATGTAAGTACGTTTTGTGTATTTCTCCACCAAATTTAAGGCAAATTTTGAACACAATACAGTAAAAGAGAAAAAAAGACTGCTTGCTTTCTTTTTTTTTGTAAGGGTTTTACTTTTGCTTTCAGGCATGTACATAGTTTTAAATAGCAGTCAAGACTAACAGTAATTTTTACTAGTAGAAGAATTTAGAAGGATTATTCTTTCCATCAACAGTTTTTTACTAAAATGTAAGTGCAAAATTTGTAATTCATTAGACAAATCTCCTTCCCATAAAGAGGAAAAGGGGAAGAGAAAAGGGGAGAGTGAGATATGGGAAAAGAAAGAAAGAGATAAACTAAAGTAATGTTTTCCAATAATATGCTACACTCTTAAGCAACTGTGAAGCTCCTTGGTAGTAAGACAAAAGCACGTAAAATAAAAATCACTTCATCTTCAGAAGAGCTTAGCATGTTTAGATAGACACTATTCACATAGCAGAGTTCAATTCTGGCATGAACTTTTTTAGTTTTGCAAATATCGAGATGCAAAGCAATACAAGTGCTTACATCTTTATAGCAAGCTCTAGGACACTGCAAAAATAAATTATTTGAGCAGGTTATAGCCTAAGCAGCAAAAGCCAGATAGTAATGCATATTCACACAGTACAAACCAGACAACACATCTGTTTAATGGCACTGAAGTTTTTTGGCACCAAAAATGGAAGATGGGAATAGATTTCAAGTCTTTTCAAATCCAAGATGCATTGACGCTGAATGTACCGACTTCCCAATGCATTAGTAGCACTAATAACTATTATCTTATTATGACATATGCATTCATTAGAGAGGGATTGTTCTGATTCTCTGTGAAATAATTTTCTGATGGTGAGCTGTATTTGCAGCACTAACTCTTGGCAGCATGCAACATACCACAGCCAGCCTTGTCCAAGAAGGGATTATTTCATTCCACTACATCATATCACAGCCGACTGTACCTCGTTGTACAAATGCAACCTTGTCATAGCAATTTGTCACACTTTTTTGTGTGCATTATAGCTCACTGAAGTCTCATCTCCTGCACTGAATAGCCCAGTGCCATATAATACATGACAGTGTAATGAAAAAGGCAAGATTGCAACAAGGGAGAGATTGGTCTTAGCTGCCATTACAGAGCTGGCTGTTTCCCAAGTCCTGGATGTTCTGGAACTGCATCTGAGCTTGAGCAGGGGACAGTTTTGCTTCCACCACCATGCATCTGCAGCCCTATTTGAGAATGTGTCTTGCTTTACTAAATCATTGGACAACGAAGCTGCAGTTTCACATAAAAGATCTGGTGCCAGCACTGCTTACTGCTTAGTTATCCAAGAAGCCAACGTATGACTGAAAACAACAAAACTAGTATCCCTGTTCTCGTCTTTGTCCAATTTTTCTTCCAATTAAAATCACCTCTGCAGTATCAAGAGATGCAAAGATCAAAATGAGAAGGCAGGAATAGTTAGACCTGGTCACCTGGGAAGTGACTGGGAGATGGCACACAACACAATGTGAGGTGCCCACTTCTTTTGGGGGGCTGTTATGAAGCCCTGCCCTTCAGCCGGGGTAAAAACCCAGCCTCCATTACCCATAGTCAAATTCTAACTATGGTGGGGGATGGCTGTTTAACTAGGACTCAGTTCTCGATTTAACTTGCACTGCAGATGGACATTAAAACAGTGTAAAAACAACCAACATCAAGAAAAGAGATGGAGGTGGGGGGCTCCTTGGGATTTTCCCAAAGCCTTGAGTCCTCCCCTCCAGCTCCCTGTCCTACAGCTCTCTTATCATAATGCCTGATGCTAAGCAGCTGCATTGCCTTGACCACTGTTTTTCATAACAGCAAGTACTGTCTCATTGTGCCTTTATATTATCCCTGTTGTAGCTATCCTTTGTGTACAAGCGTAAACCTTAGACTTACACCACAGGTTTTCCTGTGCAGTGACTGTCTTTGTTATACCTTTGTAAAGTACTTAACTCGAAGAGTCCATGGCCTATATGTGCTACTGTTATAAAATTATAATAATAGGAGGCAGGTTATTTAGAGGGAAGTGCATGATTTTTTCAAACAGATATGTGCAAATCGGGGAAAAAAAACCTCAACAGTGAAAAATCCTTGATAGTAGAGTAAGGGAAATACATGAGTGAGCAATTACTTATTGTATTATTTTATATTATTGTGAGAAATCTTTTAACAAGCTTCCCTACTCAAGAATTATTTCCATCTCGTTAACATGGAAGCTAACTTGAAAGCTTCAATTTTGCATCGGATATAAAAAAAATATTCAGCCAGTACAACAAAACAATGCACAGCAGGGAAACATTTTAGATAAAACTGAAGTGTAATCCCTGATATTCCTAACATATCTAAGGAAAGCACTTTAATACAGCAGCACAGTAGAGATTGAGATTTCTTGAACCATAGACACAGAGAAAATGTTTGTGTGAAAAAAAAATTGATTCACGTCCTACTATATCTGGTTTTCTAGCAAAACAAAAATTTTACAATACATTTAGCACTACACAGTAAAATATTGTTTCACGATATTAAAGTGTTTCTTTTGCTCTTAACAAGCCCAACAGGTGCTTTCTACTGGTGAGAACTTTGTTTCTAATCCTCAAAATACTGGGTATTTCAGATTCAGATCATACTACTTGGCACATTTCACAACACCCTTCCTGTATGGAAGGCTTTCCAAAAGCCAAATTTCAGCTCTTTGTCAAAAGACGGATGTGGTATGATAACTCACAAAAGAGCTTCATAAATGCTCCGAATGATACAGCTAATTTGGCCCCACATGCCAAGTCTTGCAAGACATCCGCATTTCCCCACCTGCATAGTCCTCCCTACTCCTTGGCAAATTCAGAGTGTCTTAAGCTGATCACTTTACAGCTGTCTCTGAATCCATCGCATGGCCAGGCTGCAAAGGACTTATCGGGGCACTGTGTTTTCCTTCTTCACTCTGCTTCTTTTTAACTTAGTAGCAGCACTTCCTATGGATGAATATCAATTAATAGTAAATTACGACAAGATTCATGTAAGATCACATATTACAACCTCCTTGATGCCAAACCTTTCACAATGATAAAAGTTTTACAGTGAATACCAAACACACTTATAATGATTTTCCCATTTCCCAAAAACTGTTGCCAATCTACTTTTGATTCCAAAGAAGCTGTACATCTTTGTCTATTTGAAAACATGAAGATCTCATGAGATCTACACAAAGGGTCTTTTATGTAGGTCAAAGGATGCTTCCCTCACACCCATTTAATATGTTTTCTGTGAAGTTTGGTGCGTTGCCCTTATGGCCATGCACTTGCTGGCAATATACGTGCAAGTTGCACAGCAAGTTCATCCTACTCACCCCAAATGCAAATACCTACAGTTTCACCTGCCCTGTAATGAAATTGTGTACCTCCATTTATTTTTCAAGCATTTTTAAGTGTCACAAATACAGTAAACCACTCTTTTACGAATAGGCCCCTAAGACAAGGACACAGTTTACAATAAGTTATTTTCATCTTGACAATGACTGACGTCTCTCAGAGAATATTATATATTTAGAGTACTTTTGAAAGCACTGTACTTAAGAAACGCGTCTCATCAATGGGATGAACTACTGAACTAAGTCTTAAATGTTTAAAGAAGGGTCAAAAAGGCACCCTGCTACAAAAGTGTGCAACCTACACCTGACTAATATCAGAGCAGAAATCCATGCAATGAATAATTTTTGCAAGTAGTCTTTCCATTTAAAAAATCTTATACTTTCTCTCTGAATATTTATCAGACCTGGAACTGAAGTCTTAAAGTAAAAGCCAAACTCCAAGGGGAAAAAAAAAAAAAAAAAAGAAGAAGAAAAAAAAGTACACCACATTCTTCATAAAATTCATGAGGAGTTCCTCAACACATGCGTCTCCATTTATACAACAGATCAAGGAAGGCTAGAATCCAATTTCAAATCAAATAACCTCCATATCGATGTGTGGTGTAGTTGACAGTGCACTCTCATCAACTCTGTGCTTTCTGGTGGGTAATGTGCACAATATAACTTAGAGTAGCCATTTGGCAGAAAACTGCTGTAGTCAAATTGAAATAGCCTTTAGTTCCTTGGTTAAAATGGAGAGCCATTATGTACGCTTGTCATTTAATGAAAAATAGTGCCTTTAAATTAAGAAAAAAGAATTTCCCATGAAGTTACAATGCAGCACAATGACAGAGATGTCAGGATCTTATTTAAAACTGTAAAGGCACAGTGCAGTACAGAGGCACAATTTGTTAGGAAACACAAGATCATGTGCCAGTGACCGGAGATTTGCTGCTGCATTCTTGTCATAGGGGTAGCAAGAAAATGTGAGTTACCTACCGGTAATTGCTCACTCCTCAAGGGAAGTGATACCTTTAAACTGATACCACAAGACAGAACAAACATATATCTCAACGAAAGATATAACAACCATATTTGATCACGTGATACAGCTAGAGTAGCCCAATGTAACATCATACATTTAAGAAAAGTATAGTTTTTTAAGCAATTACATGTATCTGTTCGCCCACATAAATAAGGAGTCAGTTAAGAGAAACAAAAATTCCTAACAAAAATAGATTAAGGATGAGATTTAAAATCACTGAAGGTCATGGAAAAATTTTCCACTTACATCAACAGATTCTTTCAAACATCCAGCTATCTCACTCAAATATCAGGGCTCTCAAACACCAGTCTTAAATAAGAACCTCAGCAGCTTCAAGGAGTTGTAATTATGTCTTGTCTTCTCCTAAGCAAGCACCATACGGGGCTATTACCATCAGTAGCTCAGCTAGTACGTTGAAAACAATGATTCCTCCCCTTTCCTAGGCACTCATTAAGGCACACCTCAACAGCATTGGCCCTCTGGTATGAAAAAATATTGGTGGATTTGAGGAAGTCCAGCAGAGGCCACCAACACAAGTAAGGACTCGGAGCATGTGGCCTGTATGGAGAGGCTGAGGGGTCAGGGCTTGCTCAGCCTGGAGAGAAGGTGGCTTCCAGGGGACCTCACAGCAGCCCCCTGTGCCAGTGGGGAGGTTACTTGGTTCCAGAGCCAGGCTTCTCACTGAGGATGAGGCAGGAGAATGAGAATCAAGAGTCACAAATTAGATCAGGAGACCAGATGTAGTGAAAAGAAAAATCATTAAAAGGATAATTAGGGACTGGAACAGTTTCCCAGAGAAGCTGTGAAATCTTGGGGAGTTTTATGGCCCAACTGACTGAATCCCCACAGTCAGTGTTGCTCCTGCTTGCTGACTAGATGACCTTCTGAGATTTCCCCCAGCCTAACTTAAGAAGCACAGCAACACAGAGATAGTTTCCTTCTATTATGTGACAGCAGATGTGTTAGGGAAACTACAGTGATAAAACCAAACAGCAGCTGCTTGTTTTATTTAAGAATCAGCATTCATTGCTGTAATTTATAAATCTTTTAAGAAGTTTGTATGTTAAACACTTGCACTTTCCACTTTGCTAACAGTGTTGGTATACCAGAACACAGGAAATTTGAAAATCTGTGTTAATTCATTGAAAATCTGTCTTAATTCAACGCCATATGGCTATGGGCATTCATCCAAGGAAGTGGATGAATCCAACAAATGATAAGAGGAGCTTTCCAGATTTGAAGGTTCAGTGGAGAATCCAGTTGACTGGGTGCTTAAAGGCTCAATATCAGAGAGCGTCAGAAGTAAATGAACCTCCTATGGGTCCTGCCTCCATTTCTTTACTTTGTTAAAGGTCCTCCCTCACTTCCGATAGCAACAGTAACTCCAGAAGTGCTTGCAGGGGTTTTCATGTCTCCTTGTCTCCCTAGCACTATCTGAGAAAGGATTATATTCTTCCTCCATCTCACCCAACACAATGACAGGAAGAAACACAGTAAAAGGCAACAGCATACTGTCCAGTGCTATGTGACTTTCTGAAATTTCCCCACCCAGGATGCCAGAATGCAAAAGGACTTGAACAACACTACCGGAAGAAATGACAGCTAACTGCCAGGAACAATCACAAGAGGAAGAATTTGAAGGAAGAATGAATATTCTTCCTTCCTTCATATTCTTCCATTAAAATACCATCTAAATGTTAGGCAAATTTTCATTAATTATTTACATCGATCAATAAAGGAGGCCACAAACATCACACTGGAACCAGTCAGGATTTAACTGAAGATCAAGAACTGTTTGATGTTACCTTGCTTTTACTTTTCCCTGGTCAAATTTAAAGAGGCTGCCTAAGAACTTGTGGGCAAAAGCGTAAGTTGGTGTGCACACATGCACAGGGAAGAAAAAGAACATGGTAAATCAACAAAACTTGTGATTTTTTCCTTCAGATTCATAATTCTCTCACTGCATGGTGAATCTGATTAGAAAGTCTAACTGGAAGTAAAAAAAAAAAATCAACTATATCAAAATTGTACAAGTGCTATTTTTTATAATGTATCAGAGTAACCAGGAAACCAACAAGCTTCCAGATTCTGTCTTCAGGAACAGCAAAAGAGTGGTTTGACTGGATCCATTGAGATTAATCAGCATGTAAAAAAAATCTCTCCTTTCTGCATCTAAAGGATTAGAACTCTAATTTACCCATTTCACAAGAAAACAATCCCCTCTGCATAAGCAGTTTTGGCAAAGACTTTGGTATTACTTCATTTTAATTATATTTTAGCATTTTGACTCTTGACTCCCTGCTGGAGTATGAACGTTTTAGAGACTTGTCAGACTTTTCAAAATTCACATTCTTGCTTAAGCCTCTGATTATCTGAATCTGTTTGTTCGTTACTAACTGCTAAGAGATGCTAGAAATGAAATATGCCTGTGATCTGAGATAAAAGTATTCTGTGCTCTTCACAGTTAACTCACTAAAAGAGTCACATCAGACCAAGTCAATACATGATGGGAAATCTCCAAAGAAAGGCCTCTGTGAAGAGTGGTGTTGGTAAAAAAAGTATGTAACATTTTTGTCTTCAGAGCCAGTAGTGAATCAGTATCTAGCAGAACAGTGTTGTTCAAATACATTGTCACATCATCTAAAACCAAAGTTCTGACCCTTGATCAAAATAAATTATCTTATATATCTTTTCTTAATAATAGGAGCTTATCCATGTTCTCCTGATCAGATTACATACATAGAACTTTTTACTTAATTAAATGTAAACTGTAATATTTCACTGTACACTCTAAAAATACAGAATTTACACATTGGACAAATTCTTGTCTGAATGTAATTTTCACCAAAAAAAAAGCGAAATTCTTCTTATTCATTTTAGTGACAGTGTGACCTGTTTTTCTGAGAAAACTTAGTACATATCCTGGGCCCTACACTTCCTCCTTACAGGAATAGTACAAAAAGCAAGAGTAAAAAAGGCAGAGTTAATTATTACATAGCTATTTCACCTGTGCTATAGAATTAATTAAAATAATTGCGACTTTTTTTTGCTACTTCCTATTTTCTTTTCAGTTACAATCAAAATACAGGAAGTCTTTTAATATGTGAGTGATGATTCAAAGTATGAAAACAAACACTAAAAGCAAAACAGATAGTGACCTATTCCATAATATACACACTACCAAAGCTTCAGAAATTTACATTAAAAAAAAAAAACAAACCAATGCTTTGACATACCAGGACTATGATGGCAAAATTATCTACTTCATATTAGGTGTTAATAAAAAGAATTAAAATCAAAAGATAACTAGAAGTATTAAAAGAAAAACAATACATTTATATTTGTTTATAAAAAAAAATACACTAAGATATTCCTATGTGAAAGAAGATTGATAAAACAGGAATTCTCTTAAAAGAGAAAAAACTTGTTGCAAATCCCAACTATTATAACATAAATTATATTAATATATAACAACATACTATATTATAAATTTTTGTTACAGGGAGTAGGAAGAAACATTGCCAGGCCCCTAATTATTAGTTAGCATTTTAACAAAGGCAACATTGAATAATATTTAACATGTTGAATTCACTGGGAGTTGGGTACCTGAATATCTTTCAAATGTAGCAGTAAATACGGTGATTTTAGCAGCCAATGCTTTTATAGCTGGAGAAAGGGAAAAAGAAGAAAGGGGAAAAAATGTCCAAACCTCACTCTTTTTGCAGCATTTCCTTACATTGTCTTAGCATAAATTGCAAGTTGAATTTGAATCGATTTTATCAGCAATTCACACAGTGGAAAAAAAAAAAAAAACCCCAAACAAAACATACTTTTGTGGCCCTGTACTTGTTAGTGGGCAAAGCTTAAGGGAGCACGCAGCACTGCATGTGGAGCAATCACATATTATCTAGAGGATTCTCGCCATTCAGGCTGTGTGAGGTACATGTGAAATTCCATTACAGAGTTTGCATCGCCATCATTTATTATCTACAGACACAGACTGGCATTTCTCGCAATCGGGGAGGAAAATACTGTGAGGATAACAACTCAATTATGTCTTAAAATTAAGTTTGAGAGAAAAGTTTGTGCACTGTATAGTTCATCCAAGTATTTTTTCAGAGCCTTCTAGCTCTGAGAAAGCAAATTGTGAAGGATATTTTGAAACATAATGTAAATAAATACGATAAATTCTAATGAAGCTCAAAGATATAATATATATCTTAAAGTATATTTAGTCATTAAACATCTTCCTTGGTAAAGAAACAACTTCTTTTATGAGATTTCACTAAGACATTAGGAGAATAGAGATTTGATAGAGGGAGTTTCAGAGGAGGATGTCTTGTGCATCTGAGTCACAAAGTTTTCAAGTAGCACGTCTTGTTTTCATTAATTACTTATTCCAGAATAGCAATCACAGAAACTTTCTAATTTTATTGGGAAAAATCAGTGCAGTCTCACTTAACTGGAGCTATACGAAAATTTTAATTTTAATTTGGTACTTTTTGTTGTTTTGATGTTTAAAGGGATAATGTTAGGTTTATTTTTTTTTAAAAAAAAAAAAAAGAGACAATATTTTTATATTTACTTTCTCTTGTAAAAATAGCCCCAAAATAGCAGCTTGTGCCCTTTGTCACCATTATGCAGGAAAAACATATACCTTCTAGGTGGGTTAAAAGTGCTGTTCCATCATCCAAATGTGATGAAAAATTTCTAAGAACTTAGCATTCTGCACAATTTCTTTGTACCCTGCTGCCAGCAGAGTCAGATTTGAGAGAAGACTGTACCCAGAGGGATCCATCAAAGGGGATCCCAATTGCACTGAACAACTGCAGCCATTCTGATGCGACCACTGACACCACAGACAAATGCTGAATCAGCTTATTCTGACTCTATGAAAATCACTGAAATGTCACAAAACTGGTCCATGCTCTGACACACACCAGAGTAGAGACAATAACTGTATTTTGCTGCTGGAAGTGTCCCTCGGTGTCATTTTGTCACTGTGACACTCACTCTGTCTTCTGTACTTTTATTTATCACTGATGTGTGAGTAACTGGTAAATGAAATCAATCTTTTTAATACAGGACAAAATTGGGGCTACAAGTCTCTGCCTGGCATTGGACAGGGTGGTCTGTCAGCAGCAACATACCTTCAAGAGTCTTGAAGGAGTTTGCACTGTTCCTCTCTCCCCAGAATTTGTGAATGGGCAGGCAGGCAGGCTCTCTCCTCAAAAACAGCGGCTTCAAGTCCCAGTTCATCACTGGGATAAGACTGGTTATTCCACCAAGAGCAAGTCTGTTGCCTGCACTGGGCTCCTCTGCTGCCTGCACACAGGGAAGGCAAGAGCAGGACCATACCGGGGGAAAAGGAGAGCAGACATCCTGATTTCCATTTCATACTGAATACTCTCATAGAAATAAGCAGATCTGAGCTCAAAATTTGTAAAGTGCTCCAGCATAAGTAGATGGTTTTCGGTAGAAACAGGAGAAAATGCATTTCACATGCTGTGCTAGACTCTCCTAATTCTTGGCTACTGTGTAGGCAAAGCTTGTTTATTAACACGTCATCTGGTTGATTCCACATTCTAGTTACTTGTCATTATTGAGAGGCTAACTAAGACTAAACTGTAGGTATTTCAGCAGCTGTGATTTGGTGTTTTGTTTTTGTGGGGGTTTTTTTTCTGTTTCTTGTTTTGTCTGGGGGAAGGTTGTTTGTTTTTAGCTGTGGAAAGGTTTGAGAAACTAAATGAAATGTGACATGCTTACTAGAGAACCTTTGATTTAGCCAGCAAGGAAGTGTGTCGAGGATTGTATCTGCTATATCATCGTGTGCTTTCTGTTTGACTTTGGCAATAAGCAAACCTAAAAAATAAAATGTATTTACAATAACTGAAAGGAAAACCACAAATAGAGAAATTACCATACCGTGGAAATTATCTGCTCTCACATTGTGAGACCAGCTGTTCTAGCCTTCATCATTTGTATGTTTGCTGTATGAAGGGTGAATACACCCCATTATTGGAACTGTGCACAACCTAGCCTGACCTAAATGCCAAGAAATAAGCAAGTGAGAGTGAAGCATCAGTGGCAAACTGGAATCTAAGGCCTTTTGTGCTTGTTAAATGGTGGAATGATTATAATTGGAAAAAGTGATGTGCATTAGTTCTGAGTGAATGTACAAGAAATGACAAGCGTGTAACTTAATGATTACTTCACAACACCCAGGACTGCCTTCTAGTCTTGCACAGAAAGGCTCAGCCCTACAGCAGAGAAAACTGCACGTCTTCTCCTGCTATTCATGGGCATCCTCCACAGGTCACATGGAAATAACCCTGAAGTGATAAGTCTTGGTTTAGGAAGTCTGCTGCTTAAGCCTGTATAAGTCATTGTGACAGAGCGTTTTTTTCTCCCTCCACAAACCTTTGTCTATATTAGTAGCAATGAGTCCAGCTTTAAATGAAAACATACACTCATTGTTTACTCTCACAGGCAGTAAGTATATTAGCAGAACTTCTGCCAATCAACACTGATAAGACTTACTCGATTATACACCATTTCTGATATTATTATTTTTCACATTTCTGTTCTGTAGCTCATCATGATGGTGGGAAAAAAAAAAACAGGGAAAAGTTTATCCAAATATACTAATGAATTATTTCAAGTGAATATGAAAATTAATACTTAATAACTATAGATTAATTAAACTTCTTTTTCCAGCTAGTAGAAATTATTTCCCAAGGTATTAGAAATTCAGTACAGTTAATTCTTCCTCATGTTAAAATGACTCCTGTCTAGGAAAAGCGTTGCCAAGCACTTCCTGGATGATAGGCGTACGCTTTATGGCAGGCTCATATAAAGATTCAGGGTTAAATGCTCAATGAAAATGTATACTACATAAATCTACACACAAAAGTGGCAGGCAAAGTGTCAAGAAGCAATCATCTCCAAAGTCAGTTTACCCTCACAACAGGAACCTTGTCACGGTCAGAGTTAAACAGGCTCTGGATAGGACTAAGCTTCTCTCTGCAGAAAACAGTGAAAACTGGGGAGTTTATCAGGAAATTGGAACTTCAGAATTAAGCAATAATTAGACACTCTGATTCTAGTTACTTTTCCCAAGGAAGCACTTGAAGCTCCTGAAAAGCAACATACCAAAAAGCAGCCCACAGAAAAATGTTACTGACTTTTATATAAAACATTAAATCTGCTGTCTTTTAAACTGAAAAAAATCCCCATCTTCCCAAGTAATTAAGAGCTCTTTTTAATTGAATGGAAAGTTGCTATCCCTTTCTGTACCACTAGGTGGGGTCCACTGGAAACTGATGCAAAAGTTTTCCATAAGGAGTATTTCTTTGGCATGCTGTGATGATAGAGACCTCAGAATAAAACAAACAAAAAAAAAAGTAAAATATGATCATTAAAAAAATTAAATTATCTCATTTAACACAGATATTGAAACTCTCATAAGCCAAGAGGTAGCCAAATACTGTAGACGTTTTACAGACGTCCAAAATTAAGCCAGAGACTGAATGACGGTTACAAGTAACACGTGCAAGAAGAGTCCCCAGAGGCGCCAAGTCCCAGACAGGGACTTATAACAACTCTCAACGCTTTTCCAACTGTCATAACAGGAAAAAAACACAGCCCTATTTCTATGCAAAATCTTTCCTATTTCTACGCTAAAATGTCTAAGGAACCTGTGTAAGTTCAAAAGTCAAGAGCAACTACTGCCTTCATACTCCTTACTTCAGACATGTGGACCTTCTAGGACAGCCTGAAGGTTCCCAGTTTTGCCCTGTACCTTGCATGCAACGTTTGGAAAGATGGAGCGTTAGAGAAAGAACTGCTTCCCCTCTTTCTCTTTCATTAGTAATGTTCATTTGAATATGATTTACTATGGAAAAGGATGTTAATAAGAAATGCTTTTTTACATTTATTAGTGGAGAGATAGCCTGACAGTTGGAAAGGAGAATGTATTATAAAGACGATAGTGCAGGTAATATCCTGTATATTGAGTCTAATCACCCATTTGAAGTTAAAACAGGAGTTGTTAAGAATATAGTGAATCACACTCTAATGATTAGTGATGAGAATCACCTAGATAATGAAATTGGTATTGAGAAACAGATTTTTCGGCAGGATGATTATCCTGCAAGATTGATTAAAAGGATAATTGTAGAACAATGTAACCTTTTCCATAATTATAGTGCCGAACTTGTTTAAAGCCATTTGTCAAAACAGTGTGGCTCCTGCCATATCACAAAGAGACTGACCACCGATTAACATGATACTTATTACCTTCTAGAAAAGTGAGGCATTGCCACACCTGCACAAGAAGGTTTTAATATCTCTGCATCAAAAGTTAAGGGTATAGTAAAACCACTGCAAGTAGTCAGAGCTATAAAATTCCATGTGGTTGCACATTTCTGACTGCTGGATCTCAAGGATGAGTTTTCCATCCCTTTTACTGTGAGATCCCAGGAGACTAATGCTGTAGCACTCTTTCACTTGTACTGGCATGTTTACGAGGCCAGACTGCTTTTCAACAGTTGGCACAGGAAAAGAAAACATCAGACAGCTTTAAAATTGTACTCAAAGAACTTCCAAAAGCAAAAGATCTGCAGCTGGAAATGCTAAAAGTTCCAGAGTTTGAGAAATAGCTGCAGAAAAAAAAAAAAAATAAAAAACCTGAACATTTTTTTAAGTCTGATTTTCTAATCTTTCAATGAGAAGTTTTAATTAGCTTCAGTAATAAATTCCCTAAGATTTTAAAAGCCTTTCTATCATTCTTCACAACAGCATGAAATCTTCCAACATTTTAGCTACATATTCAAATAGTGAAGTGCTATCACGGAGGAATCTTTCTGTCACTAAGAATGATGAAGGTGGGCAGCAGGCTTCCCAAAGGAACCAAACAAGTCTGACGATGCTGACAGCAATGTGGGTTACAGCATTCAAAGGACAGAAGCAAAAGACCTAGTATCCATGAGTCAACTTTGTATGTTTTCTCCATAGACTGGATTTTTTCAGATGATGCTCTAAGTTTACAGATAAGTTTCTCCCTTAGCTTTGTTATGACAGAAGTGCTTAGGTTTGCTAGTCCACGTGAGGACTTTCAAACGTATGAAGCAGAACCCACAGCTTCAGACAAGACAACACTCACAGGATGGGTATGAGAAATACTCTCAGATAGATTAAATGACTGAGAGTTAAAATGCAGCCACAGAGACACAGGGAAGGACCTCCAGCTAATCATTTAGTCCAACCTCCTGTTTGAAGCAGATGCAGCAGTGAAGCCAGAAAAAAAAAGCCAAATTTCTAAAATCTCCAAGAACAGAAAATCCCCAGCCTCTCTGGGTATCCAGCACTTTGATACTCTCCCAGTGAAAACATTTCAATCACGTGTCCCTTCTTTAACCATCTGGCATTATGGAGAAGAGTCTGGCTCTGGTCTCTTGTCTCTCTCTAGTTGTAGGATGCTGCTGCTTCCCCTCTCAGTTCCCTCATTGCCAGCCTAAATAAGCCCAGCCCCATCAACCTCTCATCTTAGTTCAAGCACAACAGGTCCTTCGCTTCTTGCAGGTCCTCTGCTAGATCATCTCTACTTTCTCAACATCCTTCTTGCCCAAAGGCAGGATGACCTGGGTACAGTGTTCCAGGTGATGCACAACCTGTGCCAGGTAGAGGGGGATAATAATCTCCATCCACTAGCCACGCTTCTCCTAGTGTAGTCAAGGGTGCAGCTTAGATTATTTACAATGAGTGCACATTCTTGGCATCCATCATATTCCCAGGGCTGTTAAGCATTCGGTGGGTTTCCAGTTTATACTGACACATGGAGTAATTTCTCCTCAAGTGCAGGACACTTAACAGTTTTGAGATTTCTGTTAGCTCAGTCTCCATGTCCCTTGGATTAACTCAACTGAAGCTCTACTGTATGGTCTATCAATCCCTACCCCTCACTTAGTGTCCTCTGCAAATTTGCTGGGGCTGAGTTTTACCTCATCATCCAGGTCAATAATGAAGACACTGAACTCTACCAGCCCCAGTACCAACCCTCAATGTCATACAGAGGGCTTTTCATCTTAAAGTTTGATATATTGTTCCTTTTTCTTAAATTTGTAATTTGAGATAAGCTGAACACTCTGTGGTATCATAAAGCACATTTTAGCATGAAACAAATGTGTCAGGAATCTATGGATTGATCAGGTGTGGAGTGATAGGGAAAGGGAGAAATTACTTTTTAACTGGTTTCCATTTATGAATGACGTTGTCCTCTCTGAGAGGCTCAGATACAATAAATACAATGCTTGGCAATAAGACTAATAATACATAATAATAATTATAATTATTATTATTATTAGTCTACTATATTTCAAAATTTTAGGTATTACTCTGTGCTAACATATTTCAGTTCACACGAGAGTAAATGTAATGGCAAGGAGCATATATAGACTGAGAAGTATTTAATTCTCCTCATGTTCTTGTAGCCTGTAGAATAATAACTATGGGAATCCACCAGCTGGTGAACACGTGTAAGATTTGACTCAGCCCAGGGATAGGACCATAAGTGGCCTTCTTTAGGTAACTGTAGCCCCTCTTATCT
Organism: Tetrax tetrax; assembly: GCA_009806455.1. NCBI lineage: Eukaryota > Metazoa > Chordata > Aves > Otidiformes > Otididae > Tetrax > Tetrax tetrax. The sequence continues at coordinate 161,930 of WHYT01016804.1, forward strand.
GCCCAAGGTAATGACAGATTCCTTCCCTCCTCAGGTGGCAGGCAATAGTCCATGAGGGGGCCAGCAAGAGGCTTTATTTATTTTAACTCACTGAGGGCTCTTGCATTCATTTGCAGAAGCCAGCAGCAGCAACTCCAGACACTAATGAGTAATGACATGGCAGTAGGAAATACGTGGCACGCAGTCAGTGTGTGGCTACGCACCATTTGATTATGTGCCGAGCTAAGAAGTAGGGAACAGCCTGACAGCAGGGGCTTCTGTAAGGCCCCCCCACTACAGCTGCTCCGTGGATGCTGCTGGAGCGGGAGCAGCCCCTGCCACCGGGTAAAGCTGCCAAATGCAGTTGTGTTACAGAACAGTAAAAGAGGACACAGGTCAGGAGGAAACCAAAATAAAAATAAAAAGGCATATTGGCTCACACTTAATTATGGCCAAACTACATCACTAATAGCCTAAACAGAGCCCATCACAATTTCCTATCTCACATTTGGACAAACAACGTAAACAAATTAAAAAGGCAAAAAATTAATTTCCTAATCAGTTCTTCCAACAAAATCCATTCCAGGCATGTGCTTTTATTGACAGTACATTGGGAGTGTCTGGCATAGCATGGCAGGAGGCAAAGGCACAACCCATTTCATTGTTCACAAAGACAAAGATTTCTTGAAGGGCTAGCTACTGAAAGAGTGGACTCTGAAACTAGGTAGTAGAGGCTGAATTAAAATCAAGAGACAGGTAGCCTTTTCGCTTATATTACTTTGTGTGATTCATATTTATAATTATTCCTTCCCGCTGAAAAGGCTTGGCTGCCTGTTGTTTCTGTTCAGTTTTACAGATGGATTTTACTGGAGTGGGAGAATTAGAGCAAGAATATGATTGTTATTTTTTCACAGCTGATGAATAATGATTGTAGAAAAGTAGTTAGGAAATCTTATTTTGTTGTCATCTTTGCTGTGTGAAATTTTACACACCTACCTCAGACAGTGGGCAAATCCTTGCCTTAAGGTTTTTATTATGTTTCTCAAGGGCTAAGTGAAATTACTTGGTTTTCAGTCATTCAGGGTATCTGCTTCAAAGGTTAAAATAAAATGGAGTTTCCCTGAATTTTCTCTGTGTAGACACAGATAGCTTTACAAAGACTACAGCAGGAAGATAGAGAGATCCATAAAACTGACATTTCTTTTTTAAAATGAGTGTGTGCCAATGGAGGTTCATTTCTCTTGAAGCAGATGTGTGAAAAATATTGCATGCCTCTTGTAGAACAAAAGTAAGAATTAATTTCAAAGCTCTGACATATCTAAAAAAGCCTAATATTACAATTTGCTCAGGAAAATCATCCAACAGCAGATTCAGACAACGTGAAAAAAAAATACACAGCACATATTTGGGCTGAAGATCTTATACTGCTTTACAACTTTGGTTCTATTGTCACTTATAATAAAATCAAGGGGAAAGACCTTGAGAGATAAGCTGCTTATTTATTTGTTCCTGAAGCTTTGATAGCATGTAGGTTGCTGTGTGATCTTTATAAACTCAGAGGTGCTAAGCACAGCTTGTTTTTGAAAGTCAATGCCAGCAAGAGACAGACTTTTTGTAATAACACCCGGTGAGCTGTGGCACTTGTAGACTCATACATTTGACTGTGCCAAATCCTTACCTAGTCTGCATTAACAGAGCTCTTTTGACTTCATGCTGGGGATCTGGCCCAGTATCCATTTCCTGAATATGTATATCCATCTAGGACAGACATACCTAGAGAGACTATTTTCTATCCTCACACTAACTAAACAACTCCAAATACCTTTAAAAGAGAAATAAAAATAGTAATCTCTTCCCAAATCTTACAGGATAGAGGCAGATCAGATGAGAAAATACAAGATTTCTTTATCTCCTGGTTTGAGGGTTTTTGAGGATCTAAAGGAACAGGTAGATGATTTTAGAGGAAATTATTAAGAAAAAGAGTCAAAGAAATAAATTTGTCAGTCGCCCTAATTCCACATGCAAACTGACCTCAGACAACCCACGTTCTCAAAGAGGAAACAGTACTTTAAAATAAATCCTGCAATAATCCTCAGCAGCAGCATACACAAAATCAGGTAGAGGACTTATTAGAAAAAAGGAATTGGGGGTAAACTTCTCCTTGCATAATCCTACATCATTGCCAATCTGTAGTGTGTGTTTGTGATGATTCAGATGCAGAAGTCTGAAAGCAATCCAACACCCAAGTCAGATTTCCCTCTCCCACAACAGGTCCCATGGCTTTGCCCTAGTAAAGGGTTATGACAGGATTCAAGAATTGCACTCTTGTGGAAGGCTGTTATCTTACAGTCTAAGAAGAAGTGATGCCAAACTGTGGCAACTAGTCTGTGGAGAGCTGGAAATATCAGCTTAAGGTACTGATAAATGCATGTATGACTTCCACAATTCACTAGTGTGATGAACCGTGATGATTTGGAACCTTAGGCACACCACAGTCTAACATCGGTCTTTTCTTTTTCACCTTGCCACATTTTCACACTTTTCTCCCCACTTTTTTATTTCTTCTATTCTGTGCATCACATTCTAAACTGTATCACAGTCCAAATAACATTACTTTCATGCCTGAAAGCCCCACCCAAGCAATGGATAAACTAAAGGATAATACAATCCTTCTATACCAAAGGCAGTTTGACACACTGCACCACGCAGGCTGTTAATCTTTTCTTTTCTGTCCTATGAGCAAAATAGTGATTTAGTTGTGGAGATACAGTTATCCAGAAGGAAAACACTTGATGATGACATCAAGCACTGGCATAAATGCACATCAACCAATGTTTCTGCTTTAAAACTGGGGTTTTTTTGACTCAGTTGGCAGGGTAATATTTTCTTGGTTTTCTGTTCTTTGCGACTCTGTGATAGATCTCACAACAACAAAGCAATTCTGTAGCAGTCTTATAGCCAATGAATTGAGGAAAATGAGGAGTCCTGTCCATTAGTTCATTTTAAGTCCAGAGTACTGGCACAATGGCAAATATGGGGAAAAAAGGTATGGAAAAACCCACACTCCGTAATATAGAAAACTTTCTGCAACACTCCATAAAGTAAACTATCTTCTGCAACTATGTGGATAGGATTTCCTACTGAAAAACACCTCTTGCACGTTTTCATCCACTATGCCACCTCCCATATATGAAGGAGATATTAAATGCACAGATCTGACTTCTAGGGAAAATTCCTCCAAGAACCAACCTGTAAAGTCTACATTTAAATCCTGAAGGTTTTGCTTCCACTGTCTTCCTTTCTATTATAAACTTCGGTGGTCTGTTGTACATGTAAATAAATATTAATTTCTTAGCAGTGACAATGAGTTCCGCTGCTTCTTTTTGGGGTTTTTTTTTTTTTTTTTTTAACAAACATTTTCCATTATTTTAAATTTTCCATTAGTCATTTTAACTGAATATTCCCTTCTTATTAAGACAGAAGACACTACTAACAAAAGTATAAACCACAAAGGATGATCTGAGAGAAGTTCTTAAAAAAGTAGTTTTATTGTACATACTTTTTCCATGTCTTTTCTTATTTCTCTTCTGTGCTGAGTCAACAACTAATATCTTTCTCTCTTTCCCTATGTAAGCACATTTCAACTAAACTTTAAATTGTGTACTTCTATAGACCCTCCATTCTTCTTTTCGTTATAGACCCAAATGACCAGATCTGAACGTAGTAATCCAAATGTGACAGATGGTACATTTTCAGCATATTTTTCTAATTTTTTTTTGTGTTACACCACATTCCATTCCCCGCACTTCCTAATAAGATGGAGGGGACAGAGTAGTCCCCTCCAATCATATGCTAATTCCTGGATTGATACCATTAACTAGAATGTATATAAATAGTTCTTTTCTCTGCCCTTTTTAGAGAGAGTATTTATTTTGTTTATGAGCAATATAAACAAAATAAATCAGCCCATCTGGTACATCAATATCTATTGTTCTGAATTTTCTTTTTCTCTCTAGTGAAATTCTCCACAACCATGTTTCTAGAAGTAACTGGCCAACAGAATTTTGTATCATGCAACAAAATTTAACTTTATTAATTGCTGTATGTGCCTTTGTTTTACTTATTCCGTCTGCTTATTTTCCAGCTCATTAAAAAATATTAAATTTAATAGAGAAATTTGAGGCACCTTTTGCCCATTTTCCTAGCAGGAAAACCTTCTAGCTAATTGTTGATTCACAACAATACTTTGCCTTTCTGCACATATCTTACTTTCTTCTTCAACAAACTAACTTTGATGAACAGCTCTTGAGAGTTTACTTAACATTTCTGTAAGGCCAGCTTTCATGTCTGTGAAATCCCCTAGCTTGAGATTTGAATTTTCAAATGCTAGATAATTGAATGGCACAGTCTACAAGCTTACATTTTATTTAGGCCTACATTAGTATCTGCCAGTGACTTTGAGAAAAGAGCCCGCAGACTCCCTGTTGATATATCACTATTCGCCTATATGTTGGGAGCACTCAGCGGTGGCTATTCCCTCACAACAAACTGTCATGCAATTAAAAGAAAATACAAAAGCGATGAAAATTAAAATTACAATATTTCAAAATCTAATGTCAGAGAAAGTATGATTAACCAGTCTGTGCGTGCTTTTTACAAACTGTTATTTAGAAATAATTATATTAGAGATTGTTCGAGTTTTTTCTTTCAGTGTTAAGCTCAGCATGACCATGTGTGAAATGATCCATCAGATTTTATCAAAGTTAAGAATCCCATATGGCTTGTATTGCCACAGTTTAAAATTTTGTATGATTCGAAATATATCTAATCTACGCTGTTCCTAAAGAAAAACTTTACAACTTGCTTGTTCAGTGGAAGTAGCACAAAATCTACCTGAGAAGCTGCATGAAGGCTTAGGCTTTGTATCACAGGGGAAGCTCTGTGTTGCTACACCTAACAGCAGGTCCTGGATGAGTTCATCTGAAACTGAGCCGAGGCTGGGTCAATGGATCTGAGCTACTTCCTTGATGGTAACACCAGCCTACTGTTTGTGAACCCTAAGTATAAATAATTGTTAATGTACTGAAATAGCCCATGAATTTGAGTTCTTGCCTGTGTACATATATACACACTTTACAAACAAGTAAAACAAGTACTTCCAAATATTCAATACATTTCTTTTTTGTACCTGAGTTTTTGGGGTTTTTTTTTCTGGTTCTGTTTAATGACTATGCTTTTCAAAGGAAACCTGCTCTTAAAACCTCAAATGAGCTTCAGTGTTTTCAGCTTAATATCTAGACCTTTAAACCTCCATATCTGAAGGCCTTTATCTGAGCTGTACTTAAAACTTCATTTTTTCCTTTTTAAAAACTTCTCTTCCATGTCACAGTCTCCAGTATTTATGTGAATGTTGTGGCCAGCCAAAATCAAGACAGTGAGAAAGTATCCCCTTTCATGACATGCTCCTGAGTGTGTCTTATTTCCTACCTAGTGTTCCTCAAAAATCATAATATTCTACAATACACTACGAGTACATCTGTATGCACCCCAGCCATTTGAGACCCAAGTCTTTCAAAGGTGGCGAAGATCCAGAATAAATTATATAAAAAACTCCAGTAAATAATTCAGGCATTACAACTTAAAATGTTGCGAGATTGTCATTCACTTAGTGAGAAAAACTTTCAGATAAATTCACTTTTACACCTCTCCTTCAGGAAGTCTTAATCATATTTTCCAACAATACAAAAGTAATAACAGCATTTCTTACTTAAACATGTTACTTACATTCTGTAAGTAACTTAGAATCAAATTAGTAGTAATTGAAATGACTGAATATGAATGAATCACTAAAACAGCTGTGCTTAATATAGCTTATATCAGACTGACAATGCATGTTTGCTCACTTGTGCTTTCTCAAGGAACATTTATGACACAAAGCGATATATTAGGACAAAAGAGTATTCTCTTCACTTCCTGAAGTGCTGTCCAAAGTACAAAATGAAACAAATGAGAGTATCAGTTTTGCAGATTATAGATCAGTATCCCTTCTGTTTCGGAAAATGGCAACTGCAATTGGCATGGGATGCTAAAAAAAAAGAATATGTAAAAGATGCTGACATACCTGTCCTGATCTGAATTGTGTATTTCTTCAGCAGGCTTCAGTGAAATGTGATATGGACAAGTTACTCTAAGATGAAAAGGCCTTGAAATAAATAATGCATGTAAATTTCACATTTTACAGTAATGGAAAATGTAAAAGTATTTGCATCTTATTTTATAAAACAGATGGATTAATAACATTTTGTTTCAGTATACAAAACGATAATAAACTATTTTCTCTCTTCTTTTTTTACTACCAGTATTTATTATTTCATCAAGATTTAGAGGAATAAGATTAGATATTAGATGGTCATCCTCCAGATAGAGCAATGTATATGACACAATTAGTTAATAATTCATCAGGTTGTGATATGATTAAAGGTGAACTAGAATAATAACAATCTTTAAGACTGCCTGTTGTAAATAAACTGATTTACTGGGGGGAGAGGGGGAACAAAAACCTCCAACGGTAACTACGAGAAACGTGTTTTCAACATTTGTAAAACAGAAAAACAGGGTGCCAAAGAAAACAGGTATATAAAATTATGAGATTGCCATTAACTACAGATTTTGTTGTATTTAAAAGACCTTTCAAATATCATTTATATACAACAATCTGTCTTGTGTTACTACACAAAATTAGGAGACCTGAGTCCCATTTTCCACAGACTACCTGAGAAACACAAGAAAATTGCCTAACATCTCTTCTGCTTCCATTTCTTGTTTCTTATCTGAAAATGAGGATGATACCCAAGTGCTACCTTTACAAAGGTGTTAGGAGGGTTAGATAAGTACCATCTATAAAGCCCTTTGAGATCCTGAGATGAAAAGCTCTGCAAAACGCAAGAAAAGCTCTGTATAAGTGCAATATTATTACTGAGTTGTCACTCTGTTTATTTGTTTACTCTCTTCTAGAAAACATAATAAATCTGAAGAGATTTACATTTGAACTTTGTAAGAATTCTGTTATCTGTCTTTAGAATTGCTCTTAAGGGCTCTGTAGAGGAAAGGCAAATGCTCACAAAAGCACACTCAAATCTTTCTGAGGATCCCATCTTACAAGATATTCAGTGTCTCTTGAGCAGCACAGAGCACTCTCAGCTGACTGCACTCGTAACGTTGCAAAATTGGGCCTTGGGTTTCACATGCCAGCATTGCTATTAACAAGAACCCCAGCACAGAAATAAACATCATTCTACATTTCTTTTTCAGTTGCTTGATCAGGTGAGCAGATATAGTTATCGAGTCCAGTGCCTCAGTGCTCACCAGAATACTGATGTACTTAGCAAAGTGCAAAGAGCAAGTCTTTTTCTCTTTACTGTTGTTGATGCTGCAAACCAGCATGGAGAGAAAAGTGCCCATGTGTCAGTGGAGGTATTTTTTTTTCATTGCTGGACATTGTGGACACATTGAACATCCAACTCTCTTATCATAATATCCTTTTCCCCTTTGATTTCTGAAAAAAAACTTAAGGACATTCAAAGAGTTCTATGTGGCCTTTTAATGCTATTCCTATCCTGAAGAATGAGAGCATGGAAAGTGGGACATGGATAAGAACGAAGGATGGATAAGTAGGAAAGGAAACTGGCATCAACTTAAATGTAAGATTAATAGAGTAAAAACTTTTCTAAAAAGACATGCTATTTTAGAGCCTAGTCTGGTAACCTTTGACCAGATATTTCATGAGGCAGCAATGGAAGCAAGAGAACTTCCAGAAAAAAAAAGTAACTGGAGCAATTATGGGGAAGGAAAAAAATGTTATTTTTGGTCTTGAGAGGGAATCTCCAAATACTTTGCATGCTGTGAAAATCATTGCTGCAAGTTTTACTTAAAGAGAAAATTGCTCATTTCTAAGGTTCAGTAAGCTAACATAATTGAGGGACTTTATTTTCTCCTCCATTTCCATGGAGAGGAGGCTGTTTGGAAACAAATGAATCTTATACATAACAGACTTCCGTTTGTGCAGAAAAGAGTGTAGATAGTATTCTGAATTTTCTCTTCAAAAATATCTTTGGGAAGAATGATACAGATCTTGGAAAAGTTGCATCAGAAGATATCATCCATGCGAAGAGCAGAGTGTAGAACACAGTGAATGTCTATCGCCTGGAGGACCAGGGAAGATGGGCAAAAGGTAGCATGAGTAGTATGCTTAGTTTGGAGGTTTTTTTCTTTTGGTTTTACTTTGGGTTTTTTTCTCCATTATTCACATTAGCAATGGGGTATTTCTATGTCTTAGGGCAGCCCAAGAAAATGGAAACATGTTTCTTGTCACACTTAAGCTGAGTTTTAGGCCTCAGGGAAATTCTTTTGGGGACAATCTTGGCTCAACAATGCCCTCATTTGAGCCCTCTATGTTATTATGCTCTATTTAAGGTCTGGTGGATCAAGGATGTATGCGGAAGTGGAGTAAATTAAGCTTGCAACAGGCAGCGAAATAAAAAAGGGTCATAATTCAAGATCATTACTACTAGAAAATTGTTACTAGAAGTTGGATTTAAAAAAAAAAATTGTGACAATTACATTTAATGTTTGCTTTAAGTCCAGCAACTTGTTATAGTCCTCCTTAGCTTCTGTTGTGGTTTAGTCCAAGTCACCACACAGTTTCTCACTCACCCTCCCCCTTCCCAGCAGGATGCGGGAGAGAATTGGGAAGAAAGGAAAACTTGTGGGTTGAGATGAAGACAGTTTACTAGAATAGCAAAGGAAAACTACAATAACAACAGACTATAGGAATACTAAATTATACAAAATGAACAATGCACCCAATGTCCCAGTGAGTGATACAGGCCGTCCTGAGCAGCGCTCACAGAAATGAAACCCAGGAGCAAGCAAAGGAGTGAGAGAGAGCCAGCAAGGTAGAGCCTGCGATGCCCCTGTCTCAAGTAACCTCCACTGATACACTGAGGGTGGCATTTATGGCATGGAATACTCTCTTTGGCCAGTTTGGGTCAATTATTCCATCTGTATCCCTCCCAGCTTCCTGCACCTGCACATTAGCGAGACCTGGAACAACAGACAGTGTCCTTGGTCTCAATAGCAATAATTCATAAGTTATGTTTTATGTATCTCCATTGATCATTTCTTCTGCATATATTCTCATTTCATTGGGAGAAAAGATTATAAAAATTGAAAGGAAGCAAAAGGAATAAAAACCACCATTCTTGTATTGGTTTTCTTTATTTCCTTAGGATATAGTCGATAGTGGATAAAAAATACGGAAAGTGAAGTCATTCCAGACAGTCAAAAAAACTATTCAGTCAGTAAATCAGGAAGATAGACAGCCAGGTTGAATGGTATCTCACGTGTACCAACATGAAACCTCTGCAGTGAAAACTGGCAGCGCTGTTAACCAGGTCCCTAAAATTAGAAGCATCCATAGTTAGGGAGTTTATATGTGGTTAAAATGTCTGACTTAAGAAAAATATATAGTTGACAATAACAGAGTAATTACAGTCAGCACTTCAATCTGGCTGTATAAATCATCATGATTCAACCTACAGTAGTAATAAAAATAAATGATATCGGTTTTGGTTCATTACTGCTGATCTAATAAAATATAATGAATTAGAAAAATTCCTGAGTGAAGTGGTCTCATAAAAATAACAATTTACTAATGGCTTCTTAACAACTTATGTGGATGCAATACAAAATAATTGTATTTTTAATAAAAAAAATAACTTTTTGGTAAGAAATTATTTTAATTTTAGTCCAATCCTCTTAACAATTTTGTCCAATGTGTGTTTTCCCTCAGAGACAGCCTCTTCTCCATAATTCAGATTTCACTGATTTAGTGAAGCAGACAAGAGGGGGAGTTTGTTGACATAAAAATTTAATGAACAAGATTCATTCTGAGAAAAAGTTACAGCATCAGGTGCAATGATACTACTTAGGTCAGAAAACACAGAAAACTGTGAAGTGTCCATATAAAATATCCCAAAGCAAGTTTCTTCTCTACATGTCCCTGTACAAGCAGACTTTGAACAGCAAGTTGCCTGCCCACTACTATTATCTCTTCACATCCTATCAGGAGAAAACAACTCTATTATTTTCCCCACCAAACTCACATGACAGCTGCAAGAAATCAATGTATAGCTCTTTTGAACATTTCTCCCTCGTTAACTAAAAACATTAAGTAGTCTCTGCTGTGATGGAAAATTTGCAGGCACCTTCAGGTGCTACAACACCAGCTTTAGGTAAAATTACTCATTCAAAGGTTTTCTTCATATCCTGCATCATACTGAGCTGCCCAAGTACAGTGCCGCGTGATGAGCAGCCTACAGGGAGTAAGACCTGTGCCCAGATACAGTCAACCAGAGCTTTGCACCAACTTCAGCAGAGCCAGGATATTTTGCTAAGAATCAAGCCCTCCACTCCTGCTGCTGGCAGGAGTAGGCCAGATTATCAAGCCATAAAAAAAATAATATTGAAGTTAAACCCTAGAGGTTTTCCCACTCAATACAGTCTCAGAAGCTGGTAACAGAGTGCTCAGATGTTTCAGTTATATTGGAAAGCAACATGCAAATTGCGTCTCTGATGTTTCTTTATAAATCGCGTCACTGTTACAAGAAACAGCTTTTATTTTATCTACATGTCAAGACTGCACTTAAGTATTACAGAAGCACATAATCACACTTTGAACATAGCTGGAAGTTTGCTACAGTAAAATCTGTAGAAATGGCTCCAAAATGTAAGTATTCATTTCTAGAATTCAGTTACAAAATCTGAAATCACAGGTGATAATCCATGCCCCCAAGGGGGGATGATATTATGAATTACTTTGACACTTAGTAATCATTGCTAAATAGTACTGTACACTCAGTAAACATTACTGACATTGTTAATTAAAAAAAAAAATCAAATTAGTTGACACATTTTTAATTAAAGAAAAAAATAGTCTAATAAGGTAACATTATGGAAAGATTCCAAAAATCTTTGTGGGTCCGTAGAAGACAAAACCACTAAAGCACCAGAGCGTTTAGAATTAGTTGAAGACTTAATTTTTTGTAGAGCAAATGAATTGCTCATTTCCTGCAGGGAAAGATTTCGAGAACCTCTGGATTAAGCTAAAGCAGAGGATCAGCCTGAGCTCTGTAACCATGGATTTCTATGTCTGAAACAAGCTATTTCCCAGTCCCTCACTGACATCTAGTCAAGGATGAGGGAAAGATCAACAAACAGCAGAAAGCAAGTGTTTAGGAGACCAGTAAGAAGTCCAAGTCTGTGTAACAGGCCAACCTATGCAGAGCTCAGCAAAATCTCTGTCACTGCCAGACAATGCACATGAAGGACTGGGCAGCAAATTCCTGATACCCATTAGTACCAGAAGCAGTTTCATTATATCTAGCATGTTAAACGGTATCCCATTTTGGTTTCTGAAAGGACAAAAATGGGCATAAAAACTCTCCAAATATTCTCTATGAGGGGGATACAAACATTCCAGAATTTACTGGAAGATTCAAAGTTAAAATTATAGATATCACATTCAGGGGGCCATTGCCATAACTGCTGTATATCACGTACACTGTACATGAAAAATCATTAAATTGTAGTCATCAAAAAAAAAAAAAAAGGGCAGAAACATTCCCAGAAAGAAGAGTTTTTTACTAATGGTGGAGTAGTTACTCTCTGTAAATTCTAAATATCTTGATAGTCCTGAGAAATGTTTTTAGAGGGAAGAGACGGATTTTTAAGGAATGAGTACCATGTGTCTCATCTGCATTTTTTTCTTAAAAAAGAAGAATAGTAAGATATCAACATTTATTGAGGAAGTACACTGTTAAATTGGGAAGGTCCATTCTTTCAAACACCTCACAGTGTTCTTACACAAACGTGAAGAGAGTATATAGCATAAGGATAATTTTTTATTTAAGAATCTGAATTTGCTCACATTCAGAAATTCTTATGTACCTTAGCAGTAACCTAAAAAATCTACAAAACACCCAGAATATTCTGGGCATACAAACACTTGCTTTGCTGTTTAACAGAGATAATAGAAGTGTTGGAAGCAACAGGATCAAGGGAATTAGAGGAAATGCTCATTAAAACAAATTTAAAAGGTCTAATGATTAAAATATTGATTAATTAGCCAAACATTGATTAACAGTCACACTTTATCAACTACAAAGGTTCTAATTACTGCACCATTATTCCATAGATTGACCTGTTCTCTCTTGTCACTTACGATGAAGAACAATTTTTATTAAGTGGGTTTTGGATTTTTGACCTGTAAAATTTTAATAGGGAGTGCAAAGAGAGTGTCGTATGTGGTTTGGCATTTTAGTCACTGAGGGACTCATAGTTACTGTCTCTACTTAACCAAAGACACAGAAGTGCAAGAGAGATGTGAATACTCGGGGATTAAAGCCCCTCCACATGCACACACAACTTCCCAGTCATGGGAGAGACAGAGATGCATTTGAAACTGCTCTAAGCCTGCTTCAGCGAAAGGAGAAACTGTATGATGCTAAACTGTGCTGATGAGCAACAATAAAATGTTTAAATGAGTCACCAAGATCCTGGCCAGCCACATTCTGTTTGCTAAGATACACCACAATTTATTGGGGAAGTACAGAATGAGAATCTCTTCTTAGTTTTTTGTACCTACTCCAAACCAAACCAGCCTACCCTGGAGATGTAGCCATTTTACCAATAAAAAAATAAAATACAATAAACCAAAGCAACAAAACAGGAGCAGCAGCAATCAAGACCAAATTGTAGTTATAGTAGTTCATCTACCAAAATATTTCCCGCTACAGCAACCTAGGTCTCAGAAAACTGCCTCACACTTGAAAAAGATTCTCCAGAAAATTTATGGATGTCTCGCATAAGACTATCTTGCTGATTTCAATAACTGTCCATTTAAATCTGTTGATGTAGCGTTTAAACCTTGCTTCACAAAAGAAAGAGGCTGATACACACGCGGGGTTACACTCTCAATATAACTGTCTGCAAGTGATGGTCTGGATTTACTCCTGATGAGATCAGCTCTAAGGCCGGAAAGCAGATTTATAGTGCGAACATAAATGAGCAAGGAGGAGGGGAACCTTTTTGATCATACATATGCTTGTCAGGCAAAATGTGCTCAAGACCTCATTGCCAAACAAGCAGCAGCAAGTAAGTCCCTTGCAGCCACTGGAAAATGACATCAGGAGGACAACTCTGAACAGACGCACCAGGCTGACGGGTTCGAGAGCCAAACCCTGGTAAAAGGCCAGGAAGAAAAAACAGGCACTGAGGTGCTAACACGAGGGCTGGGCTGTATTTCCTTCAGGCTAAACTTACGAGTCTCACAGAGGGGCAACAGTTTAGAAATAGCTGTATCATTCTTCAGCAGCTTTAAGGAAACAGAGAAGCTAGTGCCATGCCAAGGTTTGAAATATCCTACTACCTCAACTTCTGCATATTGAGGGAAGAACTGCTTCACACAGATATTTGTACTCAATAGCAACTGAAGGAATTAACACTGTAGTAAACAGGTAGATGTCCTTGGCCTTTCCGCTCCATTCTTCTGTTACACTGTCTATTTTAACCAAAACAATTCCTCTACTTCTACCTTCCATGTCAGCAAAATAAAAACTATTTCATTTCCATTATACACTATATGGCCTCCTGATCTGCCTTCTTGGGTTTTTTTACATCAGAAAAGCTGTTACATTTACAATACAATTATAACTTAAATCCATAAAGAGACAGTTTACAGCATAATTGGACAAGTCTGCCTGTGTGTTATCCTGCTATGCCAAGGTTTACGAGTTTTCTCAGGTTACTCAATGACAGAAAAAAAAAAAAAAAAAAGGAAGAAAAAAATCCCCACCACTTCCTTTAGAACATTCCTTCCTCCCTACATGTATACATACCCAAGCTTGCATCAATACAGTAAAAAATTCCAGGTAAGACCAGCTAAAGGGTGTTTCAGGGTAAAAGTCGGAAACCAGGTATTCGTCTTCTAGTTAAGCTAAGTTACAGTGCTCTTCAGTTCTCCCAGAAGTGACACCAAGAGGGTACAGCAATTTAACACCTACCATAGCACAAGTCAAATCATGGATTTGCTTTCAGTATTGAACATGGAGACCAGACTGAGCTGTGGTAGGAAATTATGCCAGATGGGAGAATGGTCCCGAGGCACCACATGAAGGTTCAACTCAACAGAGCCCCCAGGCCTGGCTGGTTGCTTCTGGGCATGCTGGTCAGGTGACTCTCCCCCTGTCCACATGGTTCATCTCAACCCCTTTCATACTACGCTCAGGATTGTGGCAGCCTGTGAGACAAACCAGCATTTTGTAAGGTTCACAGCACTTAACGGCCACTCCTGACTTGCCTTTTTCTCTTCAGGATACCACTTCCTAAAGTTAACATTACTTCGTGTCACCTGTAAAGGATAGGTTTTGTGTGTTTGTTATTGCTTTTATACTTTGAAAAGGCAGCAAAACAATTTGTCCTGGCAGTGATGCAGCTCTTCCTCGCACTAAGAACATAATAATATGATCCTAACTAGAAAGAGACACAATAAAACAAGGGTTTAACAAAGCATTCCTTTGCCATCACAATGGGATTTGCAGTCCCTAATACTGATTTTATTGTAACAACAAGATGCAATTATTGCTTCAGTGTCATAGCAAATATCAGGTCAAGTGTGTGCAATATTAAAAATTTAAATCCCACATTTAATGAAATATTATCTACTACTTATAGGTAGCTCAAATATATAAGCCTTCACAGAGGTTTTGCAAGTCATCATAGCATACTGAATGTATACCAAATTTAAGATACTACTAATGCACTAGTAAAACACAGAAAAACTGTAGTGAGCAATGAGAAAGACAACCTATCTGCCTAAGGGTGCTTCCACAGACGAAATATTAGTCCTTGTTTCTGAGGATAATTGAGGAGGCTGTAAAAAGGCACCTTAATAACAAAGAACTTCTGATCATCATTGATAGTGAGAAAACATTTATAAGATTTAATTTTGTTTATTTAAAGATTATTGACTTCTCTACTCCATTATGACCTTGACTGCTTACTGCTGAAATGTTACTTCACTCCACTTCCTTTGTTGCCCCCTTCCCAAGACTCCGTTCTCTGTATTCTTTGCCTCATGATTTAAGGTCACTTATTCTCCTGCTCTTCTATTTAGCAAATACCTTCCTTATTTAATAAACTGTTCTCCTCCCCTCCACCATGAAAGTATATTAACAATGAAATGCTAGTGAGTAATGTGAACAATAATTTCTTTAAGGCAGCATCTATTTTATGTTTGAGTGCTTAGTCCAAAAAGATCCCATTATTTTGTGATCCTTAGATAATATTCCTGAACATGACATTAATGATAGCGATGCTTTGACTAACGATAGTGATGCTTTCACTAACGATAGTGATGTTTCTACAAATATGCGTTAACTTTCTCTATTAAGATATATCTCCTTGTCATCCAAAATTACTCAGCTGTATCCTATTATGAATGTTATTGGTGTCAGCTTAGAAAAAAGTGCAAGTAATACTGATTTTCACCATCTAACGGGTAAAAAAAAATGCTGCAAATAAGTATTCCTTGGCCATATTTCAAAAGTCAGAGTGGTTTCAGAGAAATTGTACTTAAAAATGTAAATCGAGGTAGCTCTACTGGTTTAATCCAGAGCAGTTATTTTACAGGCAAATAACAGAATTGGTGATTTTTTCAGCCACAGTTAGCAACCGTCTTGTAAATTCGTGTTTGCATTTCAATCAATACTATTTCCATCTCCTCTACAAAAGGGCTGCTAGAAGAAAACCTATAGACGGAGGCAACGTGAGTATTGGATACCATGAGATTGGTACAGGGTCTAGGATTCCCCATTCAGCCAGGACTGATGCTTCCATTTCCTGAGCATAGGGCAGGACAGGCATCACCTGGCTTTCAGCTTGGGAAAATGTGTATATATATACACACATATTCCATTCAATTCAGAAATTATGGCTACAGACTCCTTTCCCACCTCCCAAAAAATTGCTCTGGAGGAGGTTATTACTGCCTGGGGTAATAGCTGCCAATCAGAGAGCAGAAAGCAGAATATCTCTAGTTTCTTTTCACGTGTTCTTTATCTAACTCCATTTCTTCTACTATCTACTACATTACATGTGGAAAACTTTGTCTGGGTACGTTTGAGATTGCTTGAATACAAAAAATCGCAATTATTTTTCCTGCATACAGATGTACTATTTTAGATTTAAAATGCTAACTTAAAAAAGCAAGTTTCTGGTTTGCATGCTAATTATTCAAGAATCTACGGCTTTGTTTCAGTGACATTTGGTTCAAGTACGTTATGCTATTCTTAATATTTTCTTGAATGTTCTAGATATTTTTGTGTTTTAGAAAATGGTTTGTATCTAATGCATGATTAAGGAGATTTAGTTGCTGGATGGAAAGAGTTCAAGCTGTTCTTTTTAAAAATAGGCACATGCAAAAGCAGCATTTACATGCATCTCTTCAAGCAGATTTTGGTGAAACACAGTCACAGAGAATGGAGGTGATCCACGTGTGCAGTGAGAATGTAAATCTTATGCATCACTTAAGTCTTCAAAATAGGGTTTAAGTAAGAGTTAGGCATATTTTTTTCAGGTACTCTTCATGGGGTAAAGTTTACCAACAAAGGCTTGAAGAAGTTTAGCAGAGGGCAGTAGAGGCCACACAAAAGGAAGAAGTAGGGAATCATGCTTCAACATGGTAACTGTCAGTAAAGGTCAGCTTCCTACCGACAATAAAGTGTACTTGCTGTATTTATCTGGCAGATCCCTGTGACAATGGCTGGTAATCTATGGATAGCTTTTTAGAAGGGTTTGTGCAGCAGCCTTCGCTCAGCATTACTATTATTGTCTAAAAGTTTCTGTAGTCAGTGCTCATTTGCCCCAAACAATACAGTAAAGAAGGAACATTAGAAGCCCATAAAATGATGCGCACTAAACATACAAGATCCAAAATAAGTCCTTAACAAAACATAAATGTTAATTTTCAGGTTGTGTGGCTGGTAGTGCCTAAAATCTTATGTTCTCCATTGTCAGCAGGGAATTTTCCTTTGAGACAAAATCATATAATGACTCAGAAGAGATGTTGCAACCATCTACCAAAAAAAAAAAAAAGCAGGAATCAAGAGAAAATAAACAACAAAATTACCTAAGAAAACACAAATTGATCAAACCATACACTGGTCTAGACACAGATCGGCAATACTTAGGCTATCTGCCTCTGTAAGCTAAATGACATCCACCTCCTTTGACTTATGCCACGGGTCTTACGCTTTTTTTGCTCACGGTTGACTTAAGCCATCTTTAACTTTGAACTCTCTAGCTTTTATCAGTTTGCATCATAACCTTAGTGTTATTCAGGTTTATTTTTTAAGCATGTACATGCACCCACCCACCCACCTACACAGACACTCACAGACAGAGGAAAATAAGGAAATTTTTATCATTATAGTATTTTGGCAGCATAATGGGAATAGACAGCAACTACTTTGTGTTACAAATTTGAATGTGAAATTTCAGAAAACCTCCTTGCATTAAAAATGAATTAACTGTGTGATTATTAATTGTGCATATTCCAATCCCTTTGTGCTGTACTGCATGTTTCTTGAATCTCATTTGAATCCTTTGGCTAAGTAATGTGTCAAGGGGGGTACTAGCCTGAATGCCTGAGTTATTTAAAAAGCAGGACAGCACTTCCAGATTAGAATACCAATGAGTGGGGTTAAAAAGGCTCTACTGTAGTTGGAGGGCAGCTCTCAGTCTGAGTAGTACCTGAAAAGGACCTCTATGGACTAATTTTGAGAATCACATTGTAATGTGGGCTCATGTCAATCATCAGAACAGACAGCTTCATCCCATGATATAAACTAGTTATACATTCAAGAGCTGCCAGAGGATCTTCATTAAAAAGGGACTTAGCATTAAAAGAAGAAGGTTGTTTTATTATAATACTTCAAACACAGTTTTTTGTTTTATACGTTCTCGGAAATCTTTTTTGTTCTTCTTCACAATATCAAAAAAGTGCCACAGAAGAAGCAAAAACATTAAGTATTCCAATTTTTAATGGGAATCAAGGTAGCTTTCTGGTTTAAGGCATTAAAAATCATATACATTTTTCTAAATATATTCATGTCTTTGAATAACAAAAAGAAGTCTCTAGATGTAATAGGAGGATGTTTTTAATCTTTTGTGAGAAGGGATTTGCAGAGCTGACTACTCAAGGTACAATATCTACTGGCGAAGTATATCAGTGAGAGCTTTATACATATAAATTTGTATAAAACCTTTGGGCTATCCACAAGCTTCCAGACACCAGTTAGATATTACAATCCATGTCATTAAAATTTAATATGATTGTGTTAAGAAGAAAACATTAACAATATCCATGTAAGTAAATCATTGACATACTAATCTAGTATTTCAAGCAACCTTAACAGAGGTTTATTAAAAAATAAATAGATAAATGTATCTATTTACCTATATGGGTGTCATTTCAAAGAACCCGATTTAAATATAATTTCACAAGTCTTGCAACTTCTTCAAATAGCTGGGAGTATTTTGATCTAAAATTGCTGATGTCTACCTACTTCATGCCAGGATAAATAGTTTATAAGAATCTAATTGAAATGAGAACACGCTCCTTTACGAGGAGAATACAGTGTCCAGTTTAATATATTTTCTATGGTGTCTTTATAAACTATAGTACTTCTATTCTGCATTATTTTCTGTCCTGAGAAAATATCTCCATTTGTAGCCTTTTTCCTTTTTTAAATCATCTTGACAAAAATAAAAAATAAGACATATTCTTAGTAACAGTAATACCGAGCATTTAATTGTACAGTGCTTTCCATTTTCTATTATTACCTTCACAATTATTAGCTAATTAATTATTAACAAGTTAATGAGTTCCTATTGGCCTCATTATCACATCTAACACCTCTCCAACATTTAAGAATTCCACTTCTGAACAGCCTGTGAAGCAGGAAATACTGTCACCCCCATTTTGGAGGTGGGATATTAAGGCACAAAGGTTCTCATTCCTGTATTAATGTTTTATAACGATTGTAGCACTAGAAGGTAATGGTATTGCTTTTAAAACAAAGTTATTCTGGTCATCATTGGCAAGATTAAGAAACCTAGCACAAAGATTTAAATAAATTTAACAAGGTTACAGAGGAATCAAACTCTTTTAATTAAAACAGATGTTTTTGTCTCCTATTTCTCTGGACAGACTACTAGACTTTCTGTATTTATTTTTTATGTAAATCAGTTATGATGGTTTACAACAGTAACAGTACATGATATGATGTATGATATGATAATACAATATCTTGCATTTTTCAGTGATTCTCTTCAGACATTTCTCTGGAAGCAGTATCATTAAAAATAATTTTCAAGAACTTAGAAAACCCTCCTGGTGAGTGAGCTCTAGCAAACTCACACGAACTCAGGGATATCTTAATTAAAGTCTTTCTCATGTTTAAAGATAAAACAGATGTAACAATCCTTGCTCTTTTGGGTTCTTAAAATAACTCTTTTGAGGCCACCTTCTCTCTCTCCCTGCCATGCTCAAGCCTTGAATTACACACAAACACACACACAAAATATCCACCTCAAAAAACCACTCTACAGAGTGAGAGCATGACAATTACTTTGAAGTGCTGGCACCTTTGCTAGCCCCTGTCCTTGGAGCAGTTAGCGGTTCAACCTGTGATTCGGCCTTTATCACTGCCTAACAGGTAAATGACATTCCAATCTTAAGCCCGAAGTACATAAGAACTTGCTCAGCGTAGTTCAGATCTCTGGCACAGAGCTCTTTACAGCACTATCAAAACTAAGAAATTAAGGGAACAATGAAAGCCTGCATTGCTGCAGCAGATTGTGTATAAGGAAATACACAGGAGCAATAAATAGGACCATAAAGGAGTCGCACACAAAAGTACTCAGTGGGATTGCAGTTGCTGCCAACTATCTGTTTGGCATCCATAGCTCCCTCTAAATTTGTGGAATCTCCAAAGATACTCTGTGCCTCACAAGATCAAGCCTTATATTAACAACGTCTCGTACTGAGCATGCTTTATGAGTGCCTTCCGAACTGGCAGAATAGCTGACAATATCAATCTTGTTTACATTGTTTGGATCTACAGAGGTGTGCCACGTCTCAGAGCATGCTGAATTATAAAAGAAAGCCTCCTGCAGGCCTAGTCCCACTTTCTATCTTTGGTTTTTGGAAAGCTACTATGCATTGTGTAGTTTTATATTGCTTGCAGGGATTTCCAGAGATTATTCAAGATTTGTTTATTACAAATTGAGTTTTTATTTTTGTTAAACCATACTGATGCGTGACAGATTCCCATCAAATTATACATATTATTACCCTTGGCACCTCATTTGAAGTACAGTATATTCTGTGTGTTGTCTTCCTTTATGCTCACACCCACCTTGTCCATCTTTCCCCGCTTTTCAACGTGCTGATTACATCAATCTGAAGCCTTCAGCACATTTTAAAATATTTAAATTATTTTGCAGGTGACTTCTAAAGAGGAAGCAGTACTTGTAGTTCAAGATTAAACACTATTCTTTTTATTTGGTTTACATTTTTATTGTCATATGTTTATACTGAAGATAGAATTTATAATGCCATCAATCTGTCATCCACCAACCATGTGATGCAGTCTCTCTACTTACGGAAAGTGGTAAGATGCAGGTACATAAGGTAACTATTTTGAACCCTGTGAACAATTCTGAGACGAAGGAATTAGCGTCTTTTATGTCATCAGATTACATGAAACTACCTTCTAATTTTAGCTGTCACTGTCATTATCTTAACATTTTCAGGGTTATATTTACCAGTTTATATCGGCACTTGCAGTCAAAAGCATGTGGAAAAAATACATCCTTAAAATGAAAAAAAAAATAAGTTATACAATCCATCAAGTCTCAGACTCCTTGTGGAGTGAGCATTAAGTGAAACTTGAATGAAAGGAGATTATCAGAATTCTTTGGAAAGGGGAATATTTACACTGCTTAGAGCACAACACTGGAAAAGGCCTACATGTTAATAAAATGGCAAAATCCTGAACTGCTCCTCTGTGCAACATGAATTTACCTAAGATTTGACTAAGTTGATGGCTTTCATAGACAGACTCTATTAGACAGCCACAAATCAACAGGTTCCCTGAAGTGCGCCAATGCCCAGTGACAAATGCTTTGCCAGAGACACAAAAAGCTTCTTTGAGTGAAATAAAGGCAAAAAGTGAATCCAAAACAAGCGAGTTACAGGAAACGGCTTGAGGTAAAAAAAAAAAAAAAAAAAAAAAAAAAAAAAAAAAAAAAAAAGACAGGCTTGTTCAGTTATGGGAAGTCCTAGCTAGCACTTTGTCTCACCCAAAAATTATTAAGAAAGGAACAGAGATGCTATAACATCCATGCAAGGCATTAATCAAGTTGTAAGAGCACCTACCGTACCATTAGTAAACTGAGCCACTTTTCACTGCTGATTGCAATTAAAAGCAGCTTTTATCAAAACAGCCTCAAAGAAAGTCGCAAGTTGACCCATTCCAGCAATGAAAGTTCCAGTTCAGGTAGCTGAAAATTCTTAACACCCTTCAAACAGCAGCTAAAAAGACACATGTAATATTTTATGACTAGTACTTAACCAGTATTTTATATTGTAGAATATCCTCATTTCATGTATGAAATGGAGAGACTGTTGTTAGAATTATTATCTTCTTACAACGTGAAACTAGCAGAAAGAAATAAATATGGCTAAAATAGTTATATCCAATTATACAAAAGCTCCAAACTATAATATAATTGGTCTTAACTTTTTATGTCTGAATTAAGTTAAATTTTCATTAAGGAAACAAAACCTCACACCACTCATCTTCTCAGAAAACCCACTAAAGCTTCCAAAGACATATGCTTTCTAAACAGCAATAGACACTTCAGTAACTGGAAATATCTTTAAGTAAGTCCATTTTGCCTACAAATGGCTTAAAGGGGTTTTGAGAAACATTAGGAAATTAATCATCTGAATGAATCTGCTTTAAGAAAATAAAAATTAGAGGGGAAAAAAAGGAATGTTTGGCCTTACTTTTTACATTATTGTTCTCCTTCACACTATTTAGGGAGTATTGAGTTTCCCCCACACTTCCTCATTTATCTGAGTTTAATGTGTATTGGTGTTCTTGATACTATGATTACTATTTTGAACCTATTGATGCATTTCCACCAAATCCTCTTCTGTGTCTTCTTTCAGAAAATCTTTAGAAAAGCTGTGACAGGGACAGGTGGGGGGGCGGGGGGGTGGCAAGAAAAAAAAAACCTTGCAGTCTTGCAGATCTTAGACTATTTTTTTTTTTCAAAGGCCTATAGCCATCACCACCAGAAAACCTCACACAGGTTTGGGGTTTTTTTTCATAAAATGTTTTAACACCAGGATTTGATGTCTAGTCTATGCTTCACAGGCATGTCTCTTTAAAGGAGACTTTCCTCTCCATCATTAATGTGTGAGTCAGACCGACCTTTTTAATAAGCCGTTGAAGAGCCACTGTCTTTAGCACATGAAACTAACAAAAGCCTCATTAGGCAAATGAACAAAGAATAGTTTGAATATCAATGTATTATTTTAGAGGAAAACCTCCTCCAAGAGAATCTTAATGCAACATTTTTGACTGGAGTTTCTTGTGTCCAAATTTTAATGCTTTGGACCCTAACTATGAAAAAGTGATGAGCAAAGAAAGCTATTAAAAGAGGACATCCATTGCATGTCATTTTTGCAATGCGCCACTGTATCCAATAATTCAGGAAGTAGAGAACAGGGTTTTTTTTTCTTGTTTTTCAAACTTGTCCAGTGCAACTTTTTTTTTTCCCCCTGTTGTGTCAGTGATCTGTTGCATAAATAACCGTTCATCAATTAGCAAGGTTATTTAAATGACACCTTAGCAACAGAAGAGGGCATCAAAACTATACAAAATTTAGTAAAAATCTCCTGTTCATGTCACAAGCATAGAGTAAAAATTTCTATTTGGAATGTCTATAAGCAATTTGGAAAAGTCACAAACATTCTGCATAAAGATTTCATTAAACTATTCAGAGAAAATGGCAAGTCAGATCCTTAATTATTTATTAAAAGAAAGGAGAGAAATCTGAGCAATTATTCCACAGAGGTGGTGCACAATGTGTTTTGTTTATACACTAGAAGGTACCATTTATCCACTTTTGTCAAGACCTATTCATAAAACACACTGGAAGTACTATACAGTATAAACATACAGACAGTTCCCACAGGAACAATTTTGGTACCACACACCTTCCGTTTCACGCCTTCTTGACTTACCATGCAAATACAGATAACTCAATGACAGCACATTATTTTTTTACTGGAACGGCATAATTTAAAAATCTAGACAGATCCATTTGTTTCCAGATAGAGATGTTACCATAATTGATTCTTAGACAATCTTTCAGTAAATCACATACATGTGGTACCTGGCACATCTGTCTATTAAAATCCTGCAGAAAGTAATCAGTATGTTTCTCTCAAAATATGGAGCACTATTCTCCAGACACTGCTCTGTGTCAAAACAGCACTGTGAATAACTTCATACTAAAAGTGAGGACAAAAAGCTGCAAATAGACATAAAATGTAAGGTTGGATAATAACTATGATTAAAAAGTTAAGACACTCAGGGGAATGAACGTGTAGTAACAATCCATCTAGATGTGCTGTTAGGCACTAAAATTACAAGCACTTTCAACCTCCAAAGTGTGCCTTTAAAGCATATTAGCATAGGTTGAAGTTTTGTCTTGATACTGTGACATGGAACAACAATAATTAGCAGCAAATCTTGCAGGCACGGGGCAAAACTAGATGAAATTTGTTGTCATAACTGACTACTACATCAAGTCCATAGCAAGATGCAGGTGCAGAGAAAAAAGAGTAAGGAAAAACATTAAACTGATTCTAGAAACAAATACTAAGAACAGAAAATTACACAGTTCTTTCTTTTGTTAAAGTAAAAAAAAATGTTGACTAGAGAACTTTCAGGCAAAACACATTGGAATTAAGGAATGCTTCTGATATAGAATTGCAGAAAAGCCTGCCCTATAAAGGTCAAGAAAATATAGCACTAGAGGTGACTAGAGAACTGGCTTGGATATCTGATACAAAGGTTACTTGTGGGGATGTAGGGAGTTGATAAGTGGGATGATGCCGTGAGCATTAGAATTTACACTGCTGGAATTTTTTTTTTGTCAGGTTTGTTGGTTTTTGGGTTTGTTTTTTTTTTCTCCTTTCGGTATTGATGACCTGGCAGAAGAAATGTGAAGAAAGGTGAGACAGTTTTTGCTGACTACAAAAGTGAAAAGCAATATAGGTCAGAAAGTCTTAGGACAAACTAGGAGTCTGAATGGATAAAAGTGAGTTCCAAAAGTAACCATAAAAATCATAAAATAACAAAGCATGAGATGAGAACCGAGATCAAAATTAATCTCCTTTGCACAGAATGCAATAGGAACATGATAAAATACAATGTACCAGCTTTTATAGCATTATACGCATTATTGGTTATATTGTAGTGATTCACCATGGTGAAAAGGCAAAAAAAAAATTTGAATTGGATAAGCAGCAGATGTGAGCCAAGGGAAGCACTCCATAATGACCAAACAATTCGGCCAGTGTGGGATAACACCAGTAAGTCATCACCTCAGTAAAGAAAGAATAGTTTAGAGTTCCTGAGCGTACCACAGAGGACAGCAACTTTACATGGCAAGACTGGCATGTGGAAAGCTTGATTATTTATAAAGCTAAGGGAAATTTTGTGGCTTTTTTTCGAAAGTGAAGGCGATTAAGAGGAAACTCTATTAAGGTACACACAATCCTGAAGGGAACAGAAAGGAGAGATGCTGCAGGCTATCTGAGCTGGTGTTAAATAGAAGTACAAGGGGTTATGAACTTAAGCTAGGGGGAGAATTGGACACTAAAAGAATTTAGGCAGTTTTCTTGCACTGCTGCCCTTAGTGGAAAAACCTACCAAGACCAGACATTGTAATAAGCAGTACACAAAAGGAAACGTTAGACAAGTAGGAAATAAAGTATATTGTGGTGTGTCCATCCATTTAAAGTACTCTGGCAGCTCTGTGTGGGTGTTTTTGCCCTCAATCTGTCAGAAACTTTCCTAACTTTCTAAAAGTTTTAAGCCACTCTGTTCCCTTTAGAGAAAAAAATAATTAAATTGGAACAAATGCTTGGATTCCTAGCTCACAATTCAAAAATACAAGTGTACTATACCAATATTACCATGCACCATGTAATACAAACCATAGAATAAATTACATTTTATATTAATTTAATTGCTGGTGGTAGGTGTCAGGATGGAAGCATAAGAGACTAGGAACTCATTCTTAGAACAGGTACAGCTGAGGGACTGACAAGTTAAAAATAAAAAAAATTGCAAGTCTCTTATATTCATATTCCTTGGGGAGAACAGGTTTGAGGTTAAGAATACAACCTCAATTTCCTTACCCAAACTTTCCTATATTCCTATAGTATACCACCCATAACTACCAGGACAGTCTCAAGGTCATGACAATGCTTCTGCATTTAGGACAGAGAGAATCTATTGAGAAAGTACCAACAAATAACTAATCAGATAGAGGACAGTGTGTTTTGATTACTACCAACACATAGTAATATAAACCTAAGGGAGATTGGTAAACGTTCTAAAGCCAAATACTGGATCTTAGTCTCTAAGTTTCCTCCCTCCCAAAGATGAATCTTTTTAACATCTCAGTTTTAGCCAAAGCTACTTCTGAAATACTTTGTATTTTTTTGTTTTCACAGTCCTTTCCTCCTGAGACTCTTATGGCAATGCCCTACCCCTCCTTCCTAGCTTATTTTCTCTAAAATAAAATATTGCATTTGAACTGAAACTAACCTATAGGCCACTTGAAAACAAAATATCAAGCTTAAATAAACTTGGTCTGTTTTACAAACTGCTGCTTTTTTCTCATTATTTCCCCTTGTATATACCTGCTTTGTGTGACTGTACTGTTACCTTGCTTTTCTCTTTGGCCAGTTTGGTTACACTGGACATCTTATTTGCTTCCTCTGAGATGCAAATAGTGAGAGTGTCCTCCTACATTGCCAGCTAGGCATTAATGTGGACTTCACACTTTCCTCCTGCTGATGTTTGTGGTATCCCCGCACCTAAATATCCTCACATGGCCGGTACTGGAGTCTGCCGGAAGATACTGAGGTACGTAGATCTTTGGGCTAACACAGTACAGCTGCTCTTAAGTTCTCATGTATGCCAGGAAGTTCCTTTTGTTTTACTACGATATTTCAGAAATCAAAGAACTATTATACAAACACAAGTTTAACATTGCACTTTATCAACTTCTGACAGCATTATACAGGGATTGAACTTAATGTGGGTGGATTTGAAAATCAGAGCACTTGATCCATTCGCACACAGCATTTTGCAAACAGGACTGACAATTCAGAAACACATTTTCATTTTAGAGCAAGAGCCAGGTTAACAAGAAAGCACCGATCCTTTACAGCCACTCTTTACAAGAGGACTCTTTTAGCCCAGAAGACCACTGCCTGAAAAACATCTAGGGTACATAATTTTTACAATCCTTTTAAAAGGAAAATGACCTTTGTACCCATATTAAGACACATAGGCATTCAAATACAAATTAAAGCTTTGTTACTGACTACAGTAAAACCATTATGTGGTACAGGTGAAATTAACTAAATACCACATCTCAGGACCACCCACCAAATCACGTGTTTGGAGATCGTTAAGCCTGAGCTTTACAATTCATGTGCTCCAACTTAACATCGGAAGTTTGAGTTCTTACAGTTGGACATAGTTCATTAATAGTACAGTAACGCAGTAATTATTTGCTCCTAACGAATTACAAACTGGCAGGTTTGACACAGTGCAATGCTGAAGAGCACGAGTGACTATTTTTCTTAACCACCAACTGAACAAAAAAAAAAACTCCACCAAGTTTTAAAGACGAAATTCCCTAAAAATTTCAAAACACAAAAAATTGTCTATTATCTCACTGCTTTTTTGAACATCAGGCCACTGAAGAGCCTTCTTCAATCTTCTAGCAGTTTGCCCACACAATCACAAAATACTTCAATTTCCTAAGTCATTTTGGTTAAAAACTCACTTTGCTAACAAATCATTTGGAGAGAGATCTTGTTTTAAAAGAAGTGTTTAAAAATACGCTATCCAGATAGCATATATTAAGTAATAAAAAAGCACACCACACACAATTAAGCTTAACCATCTGTTCTAAAATAATTTTTAAAATACTTAAAACAATTTTAAGGGATCTCTCACAGAGATATTACATTTTACGTGGATCTATTTAATGGTTACTTTAGTTCTCTATACTATGGTTACTATAGTTCTCTATAATTCAAACCTACTCAAAAGGGTCTCATACCTCATTATGAATTATCTAAGCATTTCATTACCATCAAATTTACCTTCCCCACATCAAGTAGAGCTCAGAATTAAGAAGGTTTAGTTACAAAAATGCCAAGAGCAGAAAGCTGACTCATGCTATGCATACTGTAATGAATGACCTACTTTAAAACATGCCTATATGTTCCTACACCACTTTGCTGGTTATTTTCCCCAGAAATTTTTGAGTCCTTAATTAAGCAAGGAGGAAACCAAAGGCGTGAGTTCATTTGCAAGGAACTTATAGATGGACGGCTGGTGTGTGTTTCTGTAAAACAGAGAGAGCAAAAGGGAGCTGCGTGCGAGATACTGAGGCAAATGGAAGAAGGCTCATCTTAAAAAATGGTGCATATTGCTGAGTTAAAGCACTGTAGTTCTCTAGCACTTATATATGCATAAGTGACAGTTACAGTCTATCATCTCTGCAAAAACTAAAGCAACCAACCAAACAAAACCCCCAAAACACACACACCCCCCACTCCCCTCATCCTGAAAAAAACCCCAAAACAAAACATACTTGAATGTCAAATGTTAAACAAAAACCTTTGCAGTTCACAAAACTTTTGGGGTAGGTTTTGCTGTTCACCCGGGGCATACCTTCTGATAACCTAGGTGTTTGGTTTCTTTCTGCGATTTCATTAATATCAGATTTTTAAATAAGTATCATCTAAATTAAATTTTAAAATGATATAGCAAAGAAAGAAAAGTACAGCTTTTTGAGATGTTTTTTCAGACTGATGGGACCATTCTGCATTATTCAATCATACAGGTTGGTTGCTACTGTCAGGACAAACCTCTGAAAGCAGCTATAGTTTAAAACTTTA
The DNA here is from genome assembly GCA_009806455.1 of Tetrax tetrax. NCBI lineage: Eukaryota > Metazoa > Chordata > Aves > Otidiformes > Otididae > Tetrax > Tetrax tetrax. The sequence continues at coordinate 190,320 of WHYT01016804.1, forward strand.
CTTTCAAATTTATTTCACAGTTTAGCTTTGAGAGAAAGTGTTTTTCTCTGTATGAACTCTCAGGCGGCAATGCTGAGCAAACTAGGTGCTTCTTCCTTTTAAGTTAAACTCTTTAGATTACTTTAACACAGCTCTTTGTGGTTTAATTTATCATATGTTCTGGCACCATTTATCACTAAATGCAGAATGATGAAGAAATGGCTCTATTAAAATGGAATAACTACTGAATTAAAAAGCTGTTAAATGAGTTGGAGTGCAGACTCCTGTTAACAATATGTGGGAAGGGTGTTTGGCTGAAATAAATTAGTTTCACAGTAATAATTTGAGAAGTGCACCTTTGGAGAAACATGTTCAAAAATTCACATCTTGATTTCCTGACTAAAATCACATTCACCACTAATAAAGTTTTTAAATTAGCTTCACAGCTAAGGTGACAAAAAATTTAGTCTCAAATACTTTGGTTCAAAACTAAAATACTTTTTATTTTAAAAAATCTGAATGGCAGTTTTAAAAATATACATGCAAAATAAAATAGCTGATTCCAATTAAGATATATTTCTCATGCTCACTCTTAACTTTCTGAAAATAGTTTTACAATCTTTCAATATAGTCTGCCATATAAACTTGTAAATAATACATGGCCCTGTAAGTCAGAGTAGTCTGCATTGTAACTCTCTGAAAAGAGTAAACAGCCAACTACCTAATGAGTCGAGGTATACTTTTGTTCTATTGATTACAAAGGAAAATGTAGGTAAGAGAAAGTACCGAATAGATATTCAGTAAGTCTATATTAATTGACATAAACTGTTTCCAATATATTTTTTTTTATTTCGAAAAGAAATTCAATTGGACACAACACCTTATAGCATTTTATATATAGCATATGAACAAAGTATTTGCATCAGTCCAGTTCCAAATGACTATTAGTGTTGCAAATCACTGTGTTCTTATTCTTGTTCTTAATCAACACATTTCTCATGGTTAACAACAGCATTTATTCAACCCGTATTAGGAAATTATTTAGCTCAATAAAAGGAAGTGTCTATCCATCACTCAGGGCCCTCTCCTGCACTGATTGATTTCACTGGAAGCAGTTTCACGGAACTCATGTCCATCATTTTTCCCCTTTGAAATGACATATCTTAAGGGATATCTTATAGTCACATTGTGGCATCTTTATGGCTTTAGTAGTAGATTTTATTTTATTTCTATGACTTGTTACTAGAAAGCTGCATGCTGACTTAGTTTGTTTTCAGGCTCTACTGTGGCACAGAGTACAGAAATGGTTATAACACACATCTCTGTCCACACACAGTATTGACAGAGTTGACAAAGATCATACACAAGATGACAAAGCAGAGGCATGTCATGATTACACGCTTCCAGACATTTTAGAAAAGCTAACCACTCTACACAAATCAGCAAACAAAAATAATCCATAATGTCCAAAATGGTCACTGCATTTAGCACAAGGCAAAATATTTACACTAAAATGGAAGAGTATGTTACCTGAATATTAGACAGGCTTATACAACAGACAGTAATTTAGTGATTGCAAGAACCACCCAATACTCCTAAAGAAAATCCAAATAGAAGGCCTTTTCACTTCTCAAAAAATGAAAGCTATTGTTACATTTACCTCAAACCGTTGTGTACTTTATGTATCAGAATCACAGGGGCCACAAAGAACATAGAGATTCCTATTTGCTTTTAGGCTTGGTTGGCAGAAAACTTTGTTTTTATCTTTGCAGGCTGTGTGATTGCAGAGCCTGTTGTGAAATCCAGGGCAGAACTATATACATTAACCTTTACACTCGCCTTCCACAGTCATCTGCATATATACCATATTGCTTCTTTTTGCATGTACAAGAACAGAAGGAGTAAGAATAGTAGCGCAGTGACCCACTTTTGTACATCCTTCTTTAGCTTTGATATTAGCTTTGTTTTCCTGCACTAACTGAATGCCCCTCCATGCTTGTACACATTCCTCTTGCACTCTCTTTTGTACACCCATCACTGTGCACTGTGGCCAACTGGTCCAGCACAGCAACTAAGTCTGCCCACCCTCATTCCTTTACTGGCTAAGTCTCCATCAATCTGTTTAGCTGGAACTAATACAGGAGGAAAATAAATAAATAAATAAAATCATAGTTCCTTTTCAAAGCCCTGTTTAAGTTAAAGGGGGTTTTTGTGATTTTGTGGTTATTTTTTCAGAAAATTATAAAACTGGCAAGTTAAGAACAAGTGAATGCTGCTTCAGTGAAAAACTGTATTTAAGAATGAAAGATACATCTCATACAGTACTTTCCAGCATATTACTGTGGATAAATTGAAGTATGAATCTAATCTGAAGTGTCTGGGCTTTTTTTAACCCAATAATCTGTAGATTATCTTAATTTCCTTTAAATCTAGTAAGTAGTTGTTGCATAACATGATATATTATAAAATATATCTGATAAAAATGACATCTTAAATGTTTTACTACCTATTTAACTCAGCATATAAACATAATTTTTACTTTCCTAGGCTCCTGCCAAATATTGGCGGAATATTTTATGTGTGGGTTTTTTCCCCTTATATCCTCGCTCTCAACTTTGACAGGTATCTTCCAGTGTAAATAGAAATATAGTAAATTTGAACAAAAGTAACTTTATTGCTGCTCACTGTATACCGTGCAGCATGGTCACCCTCCAAAATGCACAGGAAATTAAGGGGTTTATTCCTTATTATATTTTAAGCAATACCAGTGAGTCTGTCTTTCCCACCAGTAACTCTTCAAAACTTGTTCACTGATTATCATCAAATTTAATTTTGAGACAGAGATTTCAGAGGAATTTAGTTTCCTATTTGTATGGTGGGGAAAGGTGGCCAGGCAGAGAAGAAAAAGCCCCTTAGACCACAGATGAGGACAAAGTTGCAGGAGGAGCCAAGATGTCAGTTGCTTCCCAAGGCTCCAAAGAGAGAGACTTGCCAGCCCCAGCTGCAAGGTGCATGGCGGTGGGAGCTCATGACCAGCCCTGAAACACAGACCAGGTCTCAGAGATTCCAGTGCTCACACAGCCCTGGAGTAAGTTCTGATGCCCTTTGCTTAAAGTAAATAATTAAAGTAGAATAAAATTGTTGTTCTACCTGTTCTCTTCTATTTGACTCTGGAGATTCCTGCAGATTCAAAATGTATTTAGGGAATAATTATAAAAATTCAAATGGCTCTCATTCATCAACACTGAAACCAGAACTCTCAAATCCTAAATCCTGTTTAGCACAAATCCTTAGAACGGAGGAGCTTTTTCAAATGCTCTTCTGGGCATAATCAGACATCTTAAGCAGGAATAAACAGAGTAAGCTATTGAACTGAGATAGCAGTGAATGGGAGCAGGTAATTGTTTTAAGTTAAATTCTTTGAAGAATATATTTTCACTTAGAAAAAAAACCAAATATTTTAGTGACTTTTTATTTCTTTAAACTTTTTATTATAAATATCTTATTTCCTTTAAAGTACACACAACTTTTTTTCGACTTGAACTAATAATTTTGATTTCTTTTTTTTCAGAGTTTTCAGTCATTTTTTATTTGGGTTTCCTTTTTCATAGATTCAGCCATATTTTTTAATGTTTACGGGAAAAAAAAAACCCAAATCCCAAAGAACGAAACGCTTTATTAACAAAGAATCCAAAAGACCCTAACAGTTTTGAATGAACATGGCTTTTTAATAGTTAATATTCCATCCATTTAATATCTCTAATTATTTTCTCTCTGCAGCTTTGATGGGTAGTTATAGCCTGGAATAAAAACACTGTGGTAAGGACAACTGCACAGCAAGGTTAAGTGCCTTCTTGTCTTCAGTACCAATAATTACCTTTAAACAAAAAAAAAAAAAAAAAA
>WHYT01016804.1:200629-221464 GCA_009806455.1 Tetrax tetrax
GGCAAGCGGACACAAGGACAGTTACAAGAAGTGAAACTGGTATGTGGAGGCCAGAAGGAAACAAGAAAAGGTAGAGCCAGCAAGAGAGTTTAAGCCAAGTGAAAGGGATTTAGAGAAAATATCAAGAAGAGAGAGCTAAAAGCAAAGGGGATAGTTCACAAGTATCCCCTTGTATTCATATCAGAGGAAAATGTATAGGAATTGCAAGAAAAAAGACCACCAAACCAGAAAAATTACTCTCATTCTAGGCAAAATCCAAACAAAACCCTCCCCAAAAAAATCTCAAAAGCCCAAAGAAAAACTATTTCAATCACCAGAAAGAGAACAGAAAGAATGGTGAGGAAAAAAGATGACACAAAATACTAGGAGTGAAAAAAGACATTATTAAATAACAAAGCAAGAGGAAATAAAAACAATAAAGAATATTTTTTAAAAACTTATGAGGTGCAAATACTGTTTTCCCACCTTTATCTCCCCATTATTTTTTCCATCTTGAAAAACAAAGGAGAAAGGAAGGAGAAGGAGGAGTACAACAAGGAAGCTGGAAAGGGATGTCGGAGCAGTCTTCTCTCACATCTGTGACCATCACCCTGATTTTTAGCAAAAATTTTTTCCTCTGCTAATGACTCACATGGTCACTAGCGGGCAAGCATTGAGGGGCACAGATGGATTGGAAAGACAAGAGTCTGAACGGGGCGATAAGGACTTTTTTCTTTTTAATGTTGAAAAATAGCTGCCATAGTTAACGCTTACAATTTAGTAGTTCCTTAGGCATCACTGCCTCATACATCAAATTATCACAGATTTTGTTGACAGAAATACTTTCTAGAAACAACTGGAAAATAAAACTTGTTTTTGCATTAAAGCAGCTTTTTTTTTTTAGCCCTGAAACTTGACACATGAGTTTGTTTTAAAGGTTAACCATATTTTAATTAATACTTGGTATTAAACCTGAAAGGAAAGGGGAAGCAACAGTCTATCTCTCCACTTACCAGTGAAAATGGTGACATAAAAACAGAAAGAAACCCATCCCCAAAATAGAACATGTTATAACAGGAAAAAGTTGATAGAAACCTGTTTTCTTACCCTGACAGAACTATCAAGATTTTTCTTCCAGATCAGACTGTTTCTGATTCCCAAATCAGCAATACAAAAACTTCTTCATAAAAAGCAAGAAAACAAATCAGATTTACCTACTTGAAGAATTCCTTGTTTTAATAACCTGAAATATTTACCTTGATTTTCCTTTTTTCTATGACTACTTCATCTTTTTAAAGTATAATTCTTAATCCAAACTGAAAGTTTTCTTGACAAAATAAGACACGTTCTCCCCACAAAAATAAGACTGAGAAATTAAAACTGATCTTTTGTCACAAATCTGTTAGAGTTCAGCAAAATGCCATTTCCCAACAAATTTTAAATACAACTTTTGACCAAGAATATTCTTCCTTGATTGCTACTTCCTCTCACATGAAAATGTCCAGCAGTTCTGTACTGAAGAGTAGATGAAGGTGCTCTGAGGAGGAGTGTCATGCACTTCGGCACACGAGAGCTCATCCTGCTAACCAGCCCGTTTACCTGTCTTCTAAGGGAGAGTGTTTGCAGATCACCTCCTGCACTTAGGTGCCTGCAAAACCCCCATATTCCTTACATACTACAAAAATGTGCTTCTGTTCCCAAAGACTGCAGTGATGCAATCTTTACACTAATTTAAACTGTATCTACCTTACATACAGAAGCAGTTCAGTATATTTCAAGTCTACATAATGTAGTTTTAACAAATTCATAATCCATCATTCATTTTCTGCTGTGGAGACTCTGTATTCTCTAGCCTGTGTTTTATATTCTGTTCCCCCATCCTTACTGCATTCCATTCGTTCAGTTTATCTTTTTATATTTACTATATGTGAGAAATATTCAAACGAGGGAAAAATAAAGACACTTTTAGCAATGATTTCTATTCTTTACATAATGTTCTAAAAGGTTGCACATGACAGTGCTGGCAGATGTTGATGCACACAACACTTTGGCTAAGCCAATGATTGACAGGTACACCATTATTTCTGCAATCTGGACTGACTGTTACACAGAGTAAATGCTAATCCTTATCCATTCAGTTGTTTCTTCGTATTATTCATTTTTTTTCCCTCCAGTGTAGGAATGACTTGTTTGTTGCACTCCTAATCCTGTGCCTTTGTGCCAGTGGACACCAGGCTGCAACGAACACACCTGGACAACTATTCTCTGATGAGAGTACGGAAATGATAGCCATTGTAGCAAATGCCCTCTAGTAAAAGCCATGATATGTGACTCATGGGGAGCTAAAGAACATTTCTCCTAGCTTCAATTAATTGAGCTATACCTAGAGATTTTGTGTGCTTAGGTAGGTATCTCATTTTATCAAGACTGCTTTGCATGCAGAAAAGATGCCTCACAATATAAACCTGTACTCTAGCCTGTTTTAAATTAGGTCCTCTACGATATCTGTGCTCAGGAGATGGAAGACTTTTTCTGGGTTTAATTGGATGTTAGCTTCTGAGCATTCCAAGGAGTGAATTGTTTGGGGCTTTGATGCCATGCCACAAAAGGTTGGATTAGCAGTAAGACGAGAGCATATTCTGAGTAAGCTATCCAAGAAATGCATTTGCAGCAGGAAAATTACCTCAGGACAACCAAAAGCAAATCTGCAAGGGGTTTTGATTTGAGAATATTTTTCATCTTAAGTTCTGCCCTGAACAATTCAGTTTCATGTAGCACAACAGAAAGAAAGCTAAGTTTAACAAGTTGTAGAAGACTAATCAATTCACAGAAGGTAAAAGCTGTGACAAGAAATTCTTACACTAAATGTTGTCAGGACCTTTATGCAGAAGTCAGACATGCATTATAACTACTGTCAAGCAAAGTGGTGTGCAGATGATGATCCAATTCCATTCTTTGTTTCTAAATTTTGGTACTCCTCTGAAAAGGGTGATGTGGACTGACAACAGGTCATGGACCTGGGCAGTTTGCACCTCCCACTGTTACTCTTTGGAGCCTGGGTTTCTTGCATTTCGTTTTACCAATAAGGAAGAAAGTAATAGACTCAACAGATTGGAAACAAAACTATGAAGACAATATTTCTTGTGGTATTCTAGTCCAATCATTGTTACTGCAGCTCTAATGAAAGTATGTCCTTTTTATCCACCATGTGAAGAGCCCAAATTTTCAAATATTTTAATGAATCAAATATTTTATGTTTTCACTATACTTCGTTACAATTACCTATCCTACAGAACATTATAGAATAAAAGCCAAAAGACAAACACATTACATCTTGGTGGGTCCTCATCTATTCAAAAGGAAATAGAGGCCATTCCAACTTCTGTCAGGCTTGATTTAAACATACAACGTCTATGAGGTTAAGAGATATTGCAAAAGGAAATCAATGACAGATTGCCAAATAATATTTGCAGTGTGAGTAGATGCATCCATGCACTGGTTATCTAAACATTACAATCTCATAGATAAAGTTCATTTGGTCACTAAACCATTTAAAAAAAAAAAAAAATCAGTACGTAATTCTGAATTAAAATAATTCCAGTAAAAATGTTGGTGAAGCATTCTGTGGCACTCCTTTACAAATTCTCATTTTGCTGCTTGATCCAATAACATGCTGCTTGCACACTAATAAAGTAAGATTTGGTGTTTAGAGTAGTATAACTCTTAACAGGTTACAAAATGAGATAAACTGTATCACCTCTTTTGGTACATTTTGAAGTGCCTCTTCAAAACAGAATATTTGGCTCTGTCTAGAAATAGTTAATACAACAAGCTGAACAACTTTGCAGGGGGTACATTTAGCACATATAATTATATTTTCTCCTAGAGAATGGATCTGTAGAGCTGTAAATTCAGCACGTAGATAAAATTTTGAAACTAATTCAGAAAAAATGTTCTCAGCATAGTGTGTACAAAAATCATGTAAACCATGGATAAACAGATTGGCTGCAAAATGAGACGATCAAGGCAGCATTCCTGAGCATAATGGTATTACCATGAACCTGAAGTGGCCTTGAAGAGAGAGATTCTTTGACCAGCAATTAAATCTGTAACAATCTTTTGAGAAACTTTGATTCAGTGGAGAGCAGCCACCTGGCAGATGGCAAGTTGAGATGACTACAAAGCAAATTTCTACTAATGCTGAATGACAGCGTACTTCAAGATTTAAAAGATAAAGGACCTTTATAATCAAAACCTGCATTGTACACATCTGCCAGGTGTCACGGGGTTTGATAGTTGGTGTTATTAGAGCAGGTATCATCAATCTGGCAGCTGGATTAGAAATGGAGACCTACATTCACAGCAGCCCAAACTGTGTTGTTGGTTTGCCCCTGAAACACTTGCAGTTGTTACAGTTCTTGTTTCACCTGTCTTTAAAAGTAATCCTGACAGTAAACATACTGGTGGTTAAAGAAACTATTTTCCCCTCTCCAAAAGAACCCTAAAATGATTGCCTAAAGAGGGGTGGTTTTCGATAGATATGTCCTCTAGAACAAATTTTCTAGCAAAGTTCTCCGAAAGAGAAATAAAAGCAATTCTGTATGATCAGTGACCATCTGAAGTTGCCAAGGAATGAAGCAATCCACAACAGCTATGAGAAGCCACCACAGTTATGCTTATCTTGGTAGCACCATGCCCCAAGCAAAGGGATGCCTATATATTTGTGGAATACATCACTGAGATCTAATCCATTAATATTTCTATAGCTTTGGAATAAATGAAGGTTAGTTTGAAAGCTTTCAGACATTCTTAATAGGGAGGGTTATCTGCTCTAGAATGATGTCTCCCAGGCTTTTAAGTGAGCCAATACCTGCTAAATATTTAATCATCCAAATCTCCGTTAAAGGAAAAACTGAGTCAGGTACCTCTTTACCATATTTCTGAATTTCTCAGATATTGGTTCAAGGCTGTGAAATAGACTCCCCTAGAAAGCACAAATTATTACAAGGCACACCATTCTCTCTCTCAAGGGAAGCCTCAGTACAGCTGGTGACAACTTGTATTTGATAGTACTGTTCTTAGTAGTTTCCTAACTTCTAGCTGTGATTTACATAAGTAAAAGCTGCAAGAGGAGTGCATCTCAATCCTTGCAATTTGCCATCTTTGGACAGAAATTTGTATTTTATTTTTTGCACCACCAGTAAAAAAACGAATCACAGGTAATATATTTAAATCTCTTCGTCAACATCAGGTACTCTGTCCAATTGTCAAGCAAGTGACAGTGTGGCCAAGGTCTGCCACAGGCCTTCACCATAAGAAAGTGATATTTTGCCAGTTTTTTTACAGAAAGTGCAAAGCTTAAGAGCTTCCCTTCTAAAGGAAACGTTATGTAAATATCCAGAGCACCCGCAGGCAGAGAAACAGGACATTTGCTGCTGAAGATGGAGATGGAGTCACCTGTACTACTTTATGTGATGCTAGTTAAAAACTTCTGCCTCTCAGTGCTTCTGCGTGACTGTCAACCCCACTGCACAGTCTGTGTTACTCATCCCTGGATTTTGAGTCCAGGGAAGGAAATCAGATTTCAAATGAAATTTAAAGTATGATGTCGAAAAAAGAGAGTTCCCAGCATGAGCCTTATGGTGCATACTAACAGACCCCTTAATTCCTCAAAGCTCTTAACCTTGTGGTACACTGCTTTGAACTTCTGTAAAACTAGGATGCTGACCTGCTTTGTGGGTGGGTGATTATAACACTGAATTAATATTTCAAAATTACTGTGATACATTTGAATGAAAAATGTAGAACTGTAAAGAACGATGGTTATGATGAACCTTCAACTCTTTTTTTAAGTTGGTCCATCTGTCATTATAAACCATCTTGAAGTAGCCTATTATTCAAAAAAAAAAAAAATTGTTGTATAATACTAGTTATCAAAACAGGCCAATGTTTTAACTAAGCAAGTAGCTAAAGGAAAAAAACTTCACTTACACTTCACAATCCTTTTCTATTTATATGGCTTTTATACGACGGTAAATGGTACGGCTGTTCTGTAAGATACCCCTGTATTGTTATATAGAGGAACTTCAGATTTAACCTGACCTGCTCAGAATGGATATCTACACTACAGTATGTTATGAGACCTTTGTGATACTACTTTGATAATTTTTTGCAGACCTCCATTAGAAACATGGAAAAGCTATTTCAAGAGTGCACACTTACAGCTTTACTGTTTACCTATACACTCATAAGATCAAAACCTCTGGTCTTACTGTTTTTGTTAACAAGGAGCACTAAAAGTCTTCCCACATACTGAGTTTTGGTTTCCATTTTACAATCCGAGATGACAGACGGCACAAAAATGATGAGAAAACTGTGGGGAGGCTTCCAGAAGATTGATTCTCTCATCAGCTGATTCTTTTCTAGTTAGTCTTTTATTGACTACAAAGGTATAGCCAATGCAGAAAAGGAAAACCAGACTGCCCTGTTTAATCCTGAGGGCATCGGCAAAAGGTGATCACTTTTTGAGAAAACAGAGGCCTACAAGGAAATCAGAACACTGTATGAGCCGTTAAGCTGATTTAAACACACAGGGGACGCCTGGGGTTGAGCTCAAGATCTCTGAGGTGTGAGATGAGAATGAAACCGTTGCACCGACAAATATTACTGAGCTTTAGTAGCAGGTGGTATAGTTGATCAGTCAGGAACCTGTCATTTGGAGAATAGCCCAATATATCTGAGACACAGGAAAAATCCTTCATTTTCCCTCCTCTTCCTCACCAAGAATAAAAATATTGCAATTGTGAACTTTTGTAATTATCACCAAAAACTTTTCAGTTTACACAGTCATAAGTAATAGGGCAGAACCAAAACGTAGCTACAGAGCACACACCAGTAGAACGGACAAAAATATTTCAAAGGACATTGTGAGCATTTGTATCCATGATCCATGAACAACACTGTCTGCAATCCTGACACACTGGATTCCAAGAGAAACCATGATCAGATGACAGACCAGTGCACATCATTGGTGTATCTTAACAACAACTGCCCAACACCAATAACCAAAATAATTGCAAGTTCTTTGAAGCTCATATTTCGAAGTCCCGCATATATAGATATTAGGAGAACTTGTATAATTTGTGACTAATTAATGTTGACATTCAAAACTACAACATCACAAATCAAACAAGTAATAAGTGCACAAAATCCAAGGTTAAATATTTCAAATACATTTTTTTTTATTTTCTGGGGACATATGATTCAAACACTCTCAAATAAAATAAATGTGAACACTATACAGACATCTGGTACACCAGGTACAAACGAGTGATAATTTCAGACTCATTTTTATCTCAGTGAGTAGTGTGGCTGAGATAAATTGCATGCAAAGCACATTATCTCATGAGAGAAAGCTACTCTCTAGCTGCATTTAACAGAGTACATCAATGACTATCTTCCAAAATTGTCAAAAATTCTGAAGAACATGGCGCAGCTTTCCTAGATGATACTGTGAAATACTGTAATTCTGCATGATAGAGGTCACCATGCAGCAGCTACCAGCAGTCCCAGCTTTCTCTTTGGGTACCACCACTAACCATCTGAATTGGCTGCATGACAAAACTTTTCAGATAAGTTTCTTCACCAAAAAATTTTGTATATGGTCAGATTTCTGCCACTACTCTTGAATGCCATGTTGCCTAATTTCACAATCAAACAGCACAGTCACTTACTGTAACTTCAGTTAGCTTATTAAATTTGCTGCTGCTTTTTCAACTAAAAATACACACTTTATTCTGAGCTGAATTTTGACTGCACACATAACAAGTATTAGCTTAAGGTCTTCATACAGAGAGAAGCAGTTCTTCAGTCTTTCTTGTAAATAAGTGCCAAGCACACTGCGAGGCTGAAATACATTTATTTTTAATTACTAGTAGCATGAAAATAAACAGCATTAACCATAATTCTACAACACCTTTGACTTGATAGGAAATACCTTCACAACTAGAATAAAACTCACAAACTGAGATACTAAGAACTACCAGAGAGAATATCCATGACTTGACTATCTCCAAAGCTGCTGCTCTTTTAGGTCTTAGAGTCAGCAGTAAAGCAATTTTTACATGATATTTATGGAATCCCTGATTCTGGGAGGATGTTGAAGAGGAGCTCTAACTAGGTAAACTTTTGCATGTATTATATATCAGTGCATCATACTAAGTGCTTCAAATAAACCATAAACAGAACACATATCATGCAGTACGTGATTACTAACTTTCTGTAAGAAGGATTCATATGAAACTATGTAATCAATGTTGTTTCCCCAAAATAACAGTTTGTGGGTACATTTTTCAGAGAATGACTGAAGATTTATCTTTTCATACATTTAAGTCTGAATCAAGCAAACTGCAGAAATTTACATTGACAAAGGGATGAGATTAGCTGACTTGTATTTTTTTTTCAACTAGTTATTTCAAAATTAGCTCAAATGCCCATATTTTGGGACTCTGTATATGATGCAATAACTAGCTTGGTGCCAACATAGCTTTTTAGACGTGGATATGGAGCATTTTCTGAGAACTATACTAGAGACGCAGACTCTTCAAATGACAAGACATATGAAACTTAATTGCTTTCTAGCTATTATCTTCCTTGGAAGATGCAATCTTTGGTACACCATCCAGGCAAAACCATACCTGAAATCTTCCAAAAGAATGAAGGCCTTATCAAATCCACAAAGATGACAGATAAGCTGCAGAAATGTATCAGACAGGTATAACCAAGTACATGTAACCCGAAATGCATTGATAAATCCTTGTGATATCTTCATATCATACAATATAAGCTGGTTTTGAGAGTGGGAAACTGTAACAATACAACTAATGTAACCTGTATTACTGGTCTCCTTAACTTTGCCCCAGTTGAAAGTTGTCTTTCAACTGGTTACTTTTTTTTTTTTTTCCTACAGCTGATACTATGCTAGTGAGTTTACAATGAGCCTCATATTGTGATCAACCACCTAAGCAAACTTTGTAAAGGAAAAGGACAATATTATTCCTAAGACCGAAGCAGGTAAGTGTTACTTCACTGAAGAACAGGTTACTGATCCATTCTGGTACACTAGGTGCTATGCCAACATCTCTCTTTGTGGTGCATGTCATTCGCATTTGTTACACTCAGTAACTGCAGAACTTGTGTTTTTATCTCATATCTTCACTGCTAGAGATTACTGTTCAGTCACTGATATGCAGCTCAGGATAGCATCCCTTTGAGTGGCATTGCAGAAGAAACTATACATAAAGCAGAGAGATGGCTAAAACTCGTATTTCAGAAGTAGAAAGTAGTCCTTCAGTATCAGACCAGGAGAAAGCTGCACTCTGCCTTTAAGGTTTTGCTTAGCCACCAACCATTTTCTTCCAACTCTGTCTCCACAAAGATTAATTTACAGCAATTCTGTTTACAGATTCTGCCATTACAGATAATGCACAATTGTGCATATAAATCTGATGGCAAACCTACATCTGCACAAAGTCAGGTTATTAAAGTGAAGTTGTAGGGTTGCTTCTGTTTCCACTGCCATATTTTGGGCTTCCCACTCACCCATTCCCTGGCGCATAAAGTCCTTTTTTAGAAGATTAAGAAAAACCCTTCCTGATCATTGCTCAGTCCTTAGAATAGAGGTGTCAGAACAAAACTCTCTACCCACTAACCTTCATCTTAGTCTATGTTTTATCCTACCCCTTCATGACAATGACACTAACATTAAAAGAGAACAAAAAAGGAGCAGTAGCAGCAAGAATGTTGAAGAACTTAATGATGTAAAGATTGTTAAAAGAAACAACACGGACTACTTTTTTTTTTCCCAGGAAATATGACAATTATTTCAGCAGGCTTAAGATATTAACTTCATATTATAACATTAAAGGTGATGACAAAATACATGTCTTCAATCATGATAATAATATACACACACGAGTGTGTGTATATATATATAAGTACTTATATTTTTGTAAAGCAAGATTATTCCTAAACAGTAAACTCCAAGTTAACTTTGTTCATCCCCTCCACACAAACAGGTGAATGCCAGTCTTTTCTTGTTTTCTTGTGTTTCTACAAGAATACATCAATTTTGAGGCCTAGAATAACTCATAATTTGTTGTTTTGGTTTGTTTTTAAGCCTTCAAGATACTCCATTTTTTGGCTAGTCACTGACGACATCTCCTTGCCACAGCACAAGTTGCCAAGACTGTGAAAGTGCACAGGAGTAACCAGTCAATGACATTACAGAACAATGAGAAGGTCAAAGTTGCATTGCATATTGCTGTCCTTCCTCAAGCACTGTGCACAGAATCCAAAAGGGAAAAATTAACCCTTTACTCATGCTCCCTAATTACTCAAGTAATTACTTATTACTCAAGTAAAATAGAGCAGGATGTCCCACTAAGGCAGCGCAAGCAAAGTAGGATAAAATCCTTGGGAAAAAGAGGTTATAATTATGGGTATTTCTTGCCCACTCATTCTGTCTTTTGTGTCAAAAAAAAAAAAAAAAAAAAAAAAAAAAAAAAAAAAAAAAGAAGTTGCTAGTGAGGAGGACATGGAAGTGTCTTTTGTTATCCAAAGAAATGAACTATAGTTTTCATCCCACTAGGGGTTTCTACAGTAAATGGAGCTTTTCTTTCTTTCAGCCTTATTTTAACAGTTCTCAGACTGACAAGCTGTTACAAGCATCAAGTTATCTGCTATTGGAACCGTACCAAGTAAAAAAGTCCTATCTTTATGCCCCAAGACAAAAAGAATTTTAACGTAAAAGCAAAAAAAGGGAAAATATCAAATACTGATTTTCAATACAGGCACAACAAGAGCTTATAAAAATGCAGTGCTTAATATATTTTTGTATTTACACATGTGCATATAGATATGTATGAATAAATTGTATATCATATATGCATGTGTTTGTGTATATTTCATAGGTTCAAATAAAATTATTAATGTGCTTTTCTACTTAAATTCCAGGCATCTAATATTAGTTTCTTAAGTTAATGAGCCTGCACCTTATCTTACTGCCCACATTGTATATGCTTTGCAAGCTGCCAGCTGTGCATCAGAGCTGCCTCATGATGTTCATGTTTGCTTATAGGCAAAAAAATTGAACAAATATTTCTTAAAAACTCTGAAATTTACAAAGTTATGACAGAAATGTCCCTTATTCTCTGGTATCTCTGCTTCTTATTCTATTTTCATTTTACTTGAGAAAAAAAAAATAAAAGAAGGAAAAATGGCCGGAATTATCTATGCTTTCATTGGAGGGAGGGGTGGAATTAGACTCACAGATTCACAAGCCTGATGCAAAGATTCCTTCCCCATTGATAAAATAAAAACTGATTCAGGTTGGGCAGCTGCTTGCTGATAGGGCACTAGAGCTGAGGAAGTAATTCTGTCTGAGAGCTCCCCAGCTGAATGGAGAAGGCAACCAAGGACAGTGGGAGCCACAAAAGGAATGAAGAGACATAAAGCACCTCCCAGATAAATGTCTGTTGTCAATTCTCCTTGAGCTCTTTCATATTTTTCCCCACTGTCAAGATCAGTAAAATTATATACACACACACACACACACTCACATGTTTTGGGGTTTTTTTCCAGTTACAACAGTATCAGGAAGAAAGCATAAAAGCAGTTATTTGCATAGCTTTAAAATGATACCACTCCTGTTACCGTCAACAGGATTTACACATTCAGAGGCTTTCCCACCCAGCTAAATGGAAGCTTTTGGTTCATTTCATATTTGAGTCAACAGGAGCTCTTTATTTTCATGCAGATTTCTATTTGAGAGAGATAATTCAATAATCACTTCCACTTCTCAACATTTGACTTGCCTGGGGAGTAAGATATTTCATTTTTGATAGAAAAGTAAAATATCACAAGTGTTCCATTATTATAAATTGTCATGGCACAGGATGAGAAAGTGGACTTTATGTACAGTCTATACCTTTTAGTAACAGTTTTATATGCGAGTTGTTTATTCAAATTTGGATAGGTTAAACACAGAATGGAAAGAAATCACGAGGCTCTTGTAGAGGATGTTAGTAGTATGGTCAAATGCTCTGAGATAGAAGGAGCAATAAATTTGTGAGCCATCTTTAAAAAACAAAACAAAAAAAAAACGCAAAAAAAACCCAAAAACAAACCAACACCCACACACTAGAGACAGTCAGTATTTATAATAAATAAATAAAAACACTCCTATATGCCAGTTACTCATCTGGAAGAATGCTACCACTGCTCCAACAGCAGAAAATGCTATATATTAGGTGTTTTGCTTTAGTTGTACTGAAGGAAAAAAGATTCATTAGAAGTAAAGGCAAGAGGATTTAGGTAAACAAAAAAAAAAATGCTTTGTGCCCTAACTTTGTTCCCTACTCACATATCCACCATTGATTTCCAGTACAGAGAAAATGGAGAAATCTGGGCTTTTCTTGTTTTCATTGCTCTGAGTGTACTAACTAAGGATCAGAAGACCCACCACTGAATTTAGTGTTTGGATTAGGCCACAAGTGCAGCATTTAGTTGCTCATAGCTTTAGCTGTGATATGCAGAATGAGAAAGAGATAATGAGATACATTTGCTTTTGCATTAAGTTCCTCTTGGTGCCTGCAATTTCATGAGTAATCTGATTGTCCTTTATGTATTACAATTCTTAGAGAAAAGCAGAAAATATATATTAATTATGCTGGTACCTATTGGATAAGCTTTTCTGAATAGGCATCCACACTCCCTGCTGAGGGATGCAATCTAGACAGGTTAGAAAGAAGCATAGGCTGGCCCAGTTCCAGAGCTAGGTGACACGGCCAAAACACAATAAAATAAAACTACCAAGTTAACCGCACAGTAATTTTAGCAGCATTAGAGAGTCTTCAGCAGAGGTGCACTGACACTAAGTGGAGGCTATTGAATTTTAATTTCTTTCTTTAATCAAATGCGTCTAAATTCATCATTCCTGAATAGCAAAACATACAAATAGCCAACTAGAAGATCATGCACAAAAGACAAAAGATCACGATACTCAAAGTCTGAGAGGCTTTGTGCAATACTCGTGCCACATTCTTCAATTTTCAAAGGAGGTCATTCATATAAATTCAGTAAAGACAGTAATGTGTGAATCTGATGCTACCCTGACCCCTCTTCCACCTTCGAAATCAAGTCTAAAAGCTTAAACAGTAAAATTCAAGCAAAAAGGCACCTCCACTGCTGCCAAACAGATAGATAGCGTATGCCTGAACTCAATTTACAAAACAGAGACATCACTGTATGTTAGCCACTCTAATAGATTCAAGTTTATTTTCAGAATATACATCTCCTTCAGCAAACTGCAAAGCACAGACAGAATAAAAATGCTGACAGAGACAGCGACCTATAAGTAAAAGAGAACTGAAAGAAGAAAATTTTAAAATCATAACAATTATTTTATTTTCACAGCAAATGAGTGGGTTTTCCTTCAGAATTTGCCACAACAATAATGCTTGTAAGTCTACTAATCCAGAAGTCAAAAATATATTGAACCTGTCCATGCACAATATATTGCAGAAACCTGTTGGGAGCTCTGATCTAGTCAGCCTCAGGTCTAATCCCATTATATCAGATGAAACGGTACAAGCATTCATACAAGACTAACCCTACCCAAGAAACATCAAGAAAAACCTATAGTACCGTAGGTGTCTGGCCTTAAGCGTTGCTAAAACATTAACAAGCTGCAAGTAATCTATGAATCTAGAAATGGCAGTAAATAGGATTGCTTTCAGTTTATGAGCTGGTAAGCCTGTTTTGTAGAGCAGTTCCCAGTGACTGACAGTTAAACATTGAGTCATCCAATAGTGCTTGTGCTACACATCAAGAGGCTCGGGGCCATGAAGACTGATGAAACTAAAACACACACATACAAAAAAAAAACTACTAATCTTCATCCAATGTAGTACCTTTAGAGAAGGTGAGAAAGAGTTGGAGAAACAGTTCTAAGCCATAAGCATCACTAGAAGGGAGCATACAACAGAAGTAAGGAAAATGTTTCTGACTGGTTACTGAAACTGCGGAAACTAGCAACAATCGCTTGTTGGTACTAAACAACACACTCTCCACTCTCAAAGCATTTCCAAAGTCTCAGGCTGCTAGTTTTGTTACTTTCTTGGAATTGATTTTTCTTCCTTTTCCTTGGAATTAATTGCAAGTTAAATTCAAGGTAGAGAATCTTTTCAGAGAAAATCTTTCTGGAGTTTGTGCCATAGAAGAATTTGTTCAACGTATTCTAAAATGCTTCATTTTGGAGGTAGTCACTTAATATTCCTTACAATCATTTCATGAGTGGAGCACCACAATGACCTCTTTAAGAATAAAGACAGGAATTTAGAAACACCATTTCTATTCTCCCTACTGACTGAAATAAGCAAGGTGCAAAAGGATAGAACGGCGAGTCACATTTCCTTCCATTCACTCAATAAATCAAATGAGGAGACAAAAACATACAAAAGATATTAAGAGTAAACTTGAAAAAGTTATTGATTAAAGTATCTCCAGAAAATGGGAGGAAGCAAGTGCTCTATGTTACTGCAAAGGGATGCTAGCAGCAAACTTGGCTAGAAATATTTTTGTCAGCACAATGTATAAACTGAATTGGAACAAGATAGAATAAAAAATGGAATACTAAAAAGAACAAAAGATCTATGTAAGACTTCATTATTTTAATTCCTGTTATATCCAGTCTTCCAAAGGAACTCAAAGGAAGAATGACTCTGAACTGAGTTTATACTCTCCTACTTAAATTACCAGTTTGGTGTTGGTACATCATGATTTTAACATTAACTAATATACACATAAATTTTAAAGGACAACATCCCCCAGTGGTCTACATATTCTCTAAGAAGGATATTACCCCATACACAAAGGTCTAGTAAAACTTTCACTCCCATTTTGGTCCACCAAGTCAGGCATAAACACGGAATAAACTTCATGCAGACTTGCTGCACAGATACAAGTTTCCCCTATAGAATCTGTCTAGCATTTAGCTGAACATCATCTTTTTCATTTTCCTTACTTTCACAAATTAGAAGAAATTGCTTTAGAAAAAGCAAGGAAGAGGCAAAAAATATCAGTAAAAGAAAATTCCAGCCTGAATGTGCTGAAATCCTAGAAATCAAGTTCAACTAAATTAGAATGAGCTCTACGGCATGAGAGGTGAAATAGTTTATTCCACTAAATCCAGGATGACAGAAAAAGAATCATGAGGATAGACAAGGTGAGTAGAATCATTTTTCTGTTGAAGCACAGCACAGATAAAATGATTTCTTTAAAGGACATTTCTTTTTAACATTGTAAGTTTCTTCTTAAAAGTGCTAGTTATACTTGGAAATGTATCCTTTCCTCTAGATTATTAAGTTTCTCTAAATTAAGCCTTAAATGTACTAATCAAGTCCTCTCCTGTTTCTTTGAATTGCCAAGCTATTTTCCTTACTTACAAGATCAGCATCCAGATCCTTGGAGCATAATACCTCAAGAATGCAGAATATATAAATTTTGGCATTTGATTGGGAATGTGCTTTGAAGAAAGGAGAATAAAGCTGTCACCATTACATAAGTGTCACTCATGCTCTTAGAGGCAGAACAGCTTTAGAACAAGTCCTTTGTTGCTATACAGTATCAAGGTAATTTTGAAGGTGGAGGGAAAACAGTCTCTTTCACATCTGCCTAAATCAGGAATTTTTAGGAAATCTAAAGAACCTCCTACCCAAAATTAAATTTCATTATTTCTTTAAGAATGTATACTATACAATTTATCTGGCTCATGTAAAGTACTGTAAGGGATATTTATTAACTACATAAGTGCAAATTATTTACATTTTAACTCAAAGGTAGTTATGTATGAAGGGAATAGCGTTGCACGGCATTCAAGATCCTAAAGAGCCTGAGGGAAAAACTGGACAACTAACAGAAAACTTTCTTGTAATGTAAACTAACAGGAAAGCCAGCTACATGCAGCTCAGAAGTCATACTTTTACTGGACTTCAGCAGAAGTGGAAAAATTAGGCATCCCTCAAAATTAGAACAAGTTCATATCCATCTCTATTCCTTATAACACATTTAATATAGTATTCTGTAAAAGGTTAGCAATATGTATGGATATTAAATTCAGATTTTTACAGAAACTCTAGATTTTTAAAATAGAGCCTTACTAGACATAAATAAATGTAAACATCTCATGAAAGTCAACAATCCAAAATTTTCAGTTGGTTTAACTGAATTGCATCCACATACCTGTAGACAGGCTTATGCACACCCAGGTATTTTATATGCAGGAATTATTAAGGTTTAGGACTACATCTTTAAAAATGTAGACCACTATTTTTGTGTGATGTGTTGTACACTACTGAAATCCAAGAGAAATATAATTTTAAATAACACTTCAAGTACTCTTTCACTGATTATTTGGAGACTAAATTATTGCTTACAGGAGTTGCTCCATTCTTCCTAAAACCCTTTTCTAAGAGGAGGAAGAAGGGAGGCAAAAAAAAAAAAAAAAAAAAAAAAAAAAAAAAGGAAGATTTTTCTTTTTTTCATGAGAATTCCTCATTTTTATTGTATCCTAATATTTCTAGTAATGGATCACATCAGTAGTCCAGTACAATTTCTACAGTAAGAGAAAGCGAGCATCATTTTCTGCTCTTGACGAGCTCCCCCTTAAAAGGGCCTCTTAGATGTGATGCCCTGTGTCACCGCCTAGCTCTGTGCAGCCTCTGTTTCCATGGCTGCTTTTAAAGGTTTTAAAGCCTCCTTTTCACCTGGAAATGTAAATTGGGAAACTCTATCAGGAGGATTGCCTAGTAAGTATTTTTAATCAAAAACTAAATTTTAGGGGACACATTTATAGCAAGCTTCCTTTAATACAACCCACAAAAGTTGCAAGCACATCAGTTTTGCACACATAAAAACCACATTTGTGTGAATAAACAGGGCAATTTGCAAACGTTAACTTGACCAGTCATCTGGTTTGTGTATACAAATGCAGATTTTCTGTGTGCGTAATGCCTGAGCTAGCAAATTTCCACCCATAAGTATAGAAACATCAGTATTCCTGTAGTTAGATTGTTGAGTAAAAGTAAAAACCTTTCAAAATCAGTCTTTAACATTAAAGAATGAAAAATTCCCTCAAAAAAAAATGACATAAGGATCAACAGGATTTATCCGTTCAACTATACCCTATTGTGAACCCCTATTTTCCAGAACTGTCAGAAATTAGGATCATAAGCAAAACTTGAAACAAGCACATTCAAGAGTAGAAAAAGAATTGAAAATAATGCTGCACAAGATTGTCTGAAAAACCTCATTGAACTCTGACATGTTTAATGGATAATCGGTTTGTAGCTCAAGGTGTAGCATAAATTTACAGACTGTGGTATGAAACCAACCCTGAAATCGTTACACTTATGGAATACTAAAGGAGAAGAAAACTTGAATTTGTTTCCAGCCCTGAGCTGAAACAAAGAGGACTTATGATACAGAAGTGGTATTTGTGAGAGGTTTTTTAGACAGCTTTTAGAGGGTTGCCATAGACCTGTGAGGCCCTGTATGGCTTGTGACACAATTATACCCTGAGAATCCCAAGCTTAAGAGGCTGCACTAACTACACCTGTGAAAACACAGTACTGGGAAGCAGCTTATCACACACTGGCTTCCACAGTGCCTTCAGGCACCCATTCTCCAGCCTGAGCTCCTTTTGACACCTAAACCAAACTGACAGGGCTAGATCGCTACCGCAGTGCTCATCCTTTAGTAGTACTGAGTGCTTTGCAAATACATCCAGTACCACATGCTGATGGATGAATAGGTAGCCAGGAAAAATTAAAAAAACCACAAACACCAAAGTGAGGTACAATCATATAGCATTGCTTTAAGTCTCCAAAGAGTCTCTGAACCCTGGACATACACCAAAATGTATCACCTTCTGGCACTAATTGTCACACTGATAAGCTGCTTGGGCAATAGCAGCAGTTTGAGTTTGTCCCGAGTTATACAGTATCAGCTGGAGGGATCAGTTCTTGAAGAGAGCTGTGGCTTAAAAATCTGATGGAGCTTTTCATGCTCCCACCGAGCATCAACTGCTCAAACGTCCTCCAAGGATACGCTTCTGAGTCTCATGGCATTTGGCCAAAAGCAGCAGGGTTCTCAATCAGCAGCGATGAGAGAGAGTAAACTGTTCTCCAACACGGACACTGATGTCAAAAACCAGCCAGTCCTCTAGGATAAGACAGATAATTTCAGTGGCATATGTCTCAGCTAATTCTGATCTTTCAACACTGGCTAAAGTTATGGGGCAATATCTGTGGAAATCTAACCTCTCAAGGACACAGGCATAGGGAAACAGATGGCTTGCAACAGACTGTTTAATCCCAAATCAAATAACAGAATCAGCACTTCAGAACAACTGCTTATACAGACACTTCTGTTAGACTGTGGCCTACAGACAGGCAGCTCATGCAACAAGACCCCCAGAAAAGCTTATACAATATATCAACGAAATCTAGAAGTTCAACATCTTAAAAAGCAATTTTCCAAAAGTATGCTATAATTATAAACACATCATCTGTTCTTTTCTGAAAAAAAAAAATACTTAATTTCATATATTAACTTTTGCCAGTGTAAATAATATTTTAATATGTAAGAAATAAGCATTTTACTTATTCCTATCTCCTCCATAAAGAACCATTAAGCCTCAAAACTATTAATTTTTATCATCTTTCTAAAACCAGAAAAAAAATGAGCTGATAGAAAGTGATCAAAGAACAAAAAAGTGCATTTTCTTAACATTTAACATTATTTAATTTCACAACATGGCACACTAGGAAACCCAGGAAGCACAGATCATAAGAGTAGCTCAAGAAGTGATATACTCTTGAGAAAAACAACAGCTTCACTACCACATGAAACTCGGCATCTCTGACATTACTGAACGTAATCTTAGAAACACTCCAAGAGAATTAGCTGCTTGCTCATATGAATATCGGAGGAAAAATGTGTTCATTTTACATCCTGGAATTTGATACTCATATTGAAATGTTTAAAAATATTTTATTTATTTGACTACTGAAGTAATGACGAAATCCTCAAAGACCCCAAGGTCCCTTGCCTGCTGTATAACTGCTTACCGGGCAAGCTAGCTCAGCGTGGGAGATGGAAGTACCTCTCCAGCAGCAAGAAATCGCACCCAGCTCTTATCTACTTTCACCCAACACACTTTCTGTTCTAAATCCTCACCATTATGAGGACTATCTCATACTTTAAATACTACCACTCTTGCCAGAACTTGTATCTTCTAAAACATGAAGTCAGCCTGTTGCCTAGTGGAAATTCTGAGAAACTAAGAAACATTTTAAGAGCTGTCCTGTAGAACAAACAACTGTGCTATGCTGAATTCCAACTTGTTTGGTGGTGAGCACAATGAAGGCATGGATCTTATCCCCAGAACCCCATCCCTTCAGTTTAAGGGGCACGGAACCGGTTTGTTTGTCTTGAGATCAGACCCATAATTTATTGTGTTAGAATTCAATGAAGGCCCAAGATAGAAGTGTGTGTGATCCATGTCTAGGATGACCTTTTTAGTCAACAGGAAGATGTAATCTAAATATCTTTAAAACAGTTTAGTGCACAAGGAATCCTGTGATTGGCAGCCACCAAACAGAATCCCACATCCTTCTAAAGACGCACTGAAATTAATTGTCCAACTGCAGTGATTCCAAGATGGCTACAAACTATTGTAGCACACTATGTATAAAATAGACATCCGTTCATTATTTTTGGAGATTATATCATCACTGGCAAGAAGGTGGTCTAATTCCTGAATTGTGGAAACACTTTATTGATCTAAACCTCCGCTTTTAAGGGTTACATTTTCTTTTTCCAATTCCTTCCTGAAAACTATTGCACAGTGTTACTGAGTCATCTCAAAAGCAGGAACACTTCAGCAGTGAACAAGTCATATATAAATAATGTAGATCAATAATTTTCAACATGTGGTCTGTAGACTCCTTGGCTTCACACAACCTTGCTATGAAAAGGAAGCCTACTGCAGTTAAGTTAATCTTTGCTGCACAGAGATACATGCCTCCACTGAAAAGTACTTAGGGATCCACAAATCAAAAAGGTTGTATGCCACTGATGTAAGTAATCTGTAAGCAGTTTTAATGCTTTGTAGATTGCAAATGCTATTTCCATTTATTATTTAAACAAAATGTAGATATTTAGGACCTTGCTCATTTATACAATGGAAATACAGAAAATTCAGAGTATGATTGTATCAAACTGTCAACTGAGGAAACACCAAGTGATTTAGCCAAATAATGTTTTGATTGAGTAAAAACCTAACATTTTGCAGCTGTTCTAGTTTTGCACAGCCCCTCATAGCTTAGCTCCCATGATATATTAGTTTTTCTTACTTGTCACTGACAAAAACAACGGAACAAAAAAAAGGTATTTTAGTACCACTAGGAAAAAGATATTATCTTTGAAGAAATCAGTAGAATTAAACTCTGACAAAAAGTACAGAGAATCAGCCAGCCTGTTAAATATAAACAACACTGACAAATAAACAGTCTATATTTGTTTGAAGAGCTTATGGGTTTCCCCTCCTCCCACACCACTACTATTGAAACGATGTCCTTATCTCAAGTACTTTTCACATATCGGAGAAGTGGTAAATTTTACAAAGCCTGCACTAATGTTTTGCATTTCCATTCCAAGTGAAATGCACTTCAGTAAGTAAACATGAGTATTCAATAAAACTGTTGCTAGAGACAATGGAAAAAAAAAAAAAAAAAA
>WHYT01016804.1:221484-243107 GCA_009806455.1 Tetrax tetrax
AATCATTCTAAAAGCATTGGATAATGCTGTGAAACACTGAAGAGCAGAGTCACTCAAAGCTGAGTAGGGTTAGTACAATTTTTAGTACTCGGATTTGGTTTGTTGGTTTTTTTTTTTCCCTCCCAAATCCTCATTGTGTTTGACAAACATAAAACAAGATGTTTGTATTATTTTATAATTCAAACATAAAACAAGATGTTTGTATTATAATATTTTATAATTCTGTAGATACTTAAGTGCATCAATTGAGAATAATCTTGAGGACTGACAGCATACTAAACAGCATGCACACATTCTTTTTTCAAATATTTCACACAGTTGGGATGCGTGGGGTGAAGGGAGCTGGGGGGTGACTTGCTTAAGAAGTGTTTTGCATGATTTTGTAAGCCCTGAAATTCATAGTGGGTCTGCTTTGAGCACCTCAGGATTGCTATTCTTGGAACTTATTAGAAATTCATAGACAAAATAACTTCTCCTCTTACTAGAGTACAGCACATGGGGTCACCATGAAGAACCATGGCCTCTGTATTATAGTCACTAATTTAAAAGTATGCCATGACTTCGCAAATGGTGTATACACACTTCTAACCTCACATGCTACCAGATAGTCTCACTGGATTCAGCAATGCCATCTACAATAAGTCAAAAGCAAGCAAGTTTTTAAGGGTTAGTGCTGTAAAGACTTACTTATTCACTAAGACGATGTAAATGAAGAAACAAACAAGGTGAAGAATGTGAATTTATTTATTAGAATCTTAATTTATCACCCAGCCTTCTTCTACCCTTTCTTCACCAAGAATTATCTGCCAAAAATCTTACACAATGAATACTCGTAATTTAAATTAATTGTAAAGGTCTGCATAATCTTTCCACACCAATGTACTCCACATGAATCTTTTGAGATAGTAATTGCTTTACATGAAGTTGACCAAAATTGGAAGGGGATTTGTGACAGTGAAGGAAGAACTTCTGATGGCAGAGTGTCTCACCAGAGGCAAAGAACAACATGGGCTGGTTCGGTGTTAGCGTGTTGTTTTCTGGAACAAGTATTTAGATGTTGAGTCTCACTTCTAATCTATCTCTTTGAACGGGACTGTTATTCGTGACCTTTTCACTGTAGAATTCCTGATAAATTATATGTGGTGGGCAGGCAGGAAAGAATAGCCCTTAGAGTAAGATTAATTTTAAACATATTAAAAAAAAAAGTTACAAAAAACCCCCAGGGAGATGACAAATGCAGTTCACTGAGCACAAACTCGTGTTGCTCTCTCAAATAGTCATGTTGTGCATTACATTTCTGCATGCTGCACAAACTACTGCTTCTGAGACACCATCATATTCAGCCCCCAGCAAAATTATGCATTACAGTGGTCTATATTTGTATTTTGGTAGCAAGGTCCTCAACTATAAAAAAAAATGGTTTATCGAAGATAGTAAAACAAGGTGTAATGTGTGCCCTGGGGAGGGTAGAGAGAAGTCCAGCAGGACACCATTGTTCCACACTTTCTTAAAAAACAGTGCTCAGATGTCCTTAATCAAGGTAGAGATCAGTCTTACAGCAAGTTTGACTTCTTCATCTTCTTTCTTAAATTTTTCATTTCTTCTGTCTCCCTGATCTACAGTTTGAGCCAGTTGTTTTCCATTCTTTTACCTATTTCTTCCAGACAATCTACATTTTGACAGACTAACTTATTGAGTTTAATCAGTTACATGTTTATCAAACAAAACCTTTTAATACACCAGCTGGTAATCCATACTGTGGTCTGCCAGTCAGATTCAGTCACACAAATCACTTTCATTAGATTTTTCCATTTCTCTGCAGTGTTCCCACCAAATTACATTTGAATGGACTGTGAAGGTCTTATGGACTAAGTTGAGCCATATATGAGAAGCAAGAAAAGACGGGTAATTTGTCTAACGTCACTCTTCCAGCTAAAGAAGAGGTATATTTTAAAATGGTCCAGCAATCTACAACTGCTGAAAATGTCCTTATTCCATAAAAAGATTTAAAATGTTTGCTAAAAACATTTTTTTTAAAATGCTAGTGGTTACTTTTACTTTAACAAATCAATGAGACTTTCATCAACCATACTGATTATAAATGCATCCAAAATATAGTTTGTCCCTTTGTTTCTTAGGGCTGAGTCCATAACAAAGGGAAATGACTCAAAGAACACTTTAACACGAAAACCTATGGACTAAGATACTTTATCCAAGATCTCTTATGTTACAAATATTTCCGTAATATTCAATAAAATTCTATTTTCTACAAAAGTTCCTTTCAAATATTTTCTTACATATGACTGAACTTTGGTTCTACCAAAGATGGTTGGCAAAATTCTCTTCGGCCGTACCATTTATGCCTGTGGCATGATTTCTATCATCCAGCCTATTCTAGACTGTTTGGGTAAATTTACTTTCTGCATTGACAAGCTCATACTTAACTGAAATGTTTCTTTCTTTATTTCCTTATCTAGGAAAATTTGCTCCTATCTGCCTCTTCTCTTCCTCTTCCAAGCAAGAGGAAGCAGGGAGAGAGAGAGAAGCTGAACAAAGCCTGAAAATTAAATGCAAAATTTGTCACTGCTCTGGAAGGTAGCAACATTAGAAAAAAAAAAAAAAGGTTTAGACTCCCAAAACCAACTGCTGTATACTCTTCTCTACTATCTAGAACTATGGGTGCTGTAGACTTTCAGCTTCCTCAGAAATTAGACTCTCATTCTTCAGCCTCTACAATAATAATATTTTTTTGTTTATTTTTTATTGTAAACAGGTGGTTTTCACTCACTTTTTTTTTTTTTTAAGCTGCCAAAAAATAACAATGAAAATTTTATCGTAGAGCTCTGGTTACTGGTATGTCTTAAAATAAAGAAATACAAGGGTTTTTTTGGCTCTCCTTATATCTTTAAATAGCAATGTATTTTGGGGCATAGAAAGATAATAGGAATAACACAAGAATATTTGGCATTCAGGTTGCTTGTTTTTCTAAAATTGTTTACTTAATGCTTCTCCCTCACCCCTTGGGTACCGTTCTTGCCAAGACACGTAGATTTATATTCACTCTATTTCCCAGTGCAACTTTTGGAAAGCTAACATGTACAGTATGCACTAAAGAGCAGCTTCTAAGCTGCAGGCAGAATAAAACACATCCAAAAAGTAAATGTACCTTTGCAAAAAGTTGTTGAGTGGATTTAAGTTACAACAATAAACAATAAAGTCTTTCTGAAAGCTAGAGAAGCACATGTGTCCTCTTCATTGATTTTATCACTTCATCACACACAACAAATCTGTGTCAACATGAGTGGCAAGTCTCTGAGGTAAAAAATGTACAAGTCAAGGCCACAAAAGCAGACTACATGCTTTGGAATTTGTCTATTGTAACCATAATGAGGTGGCCTGCCGTCTCTAAGGAGACAATTCATGATACAGCATATGCCCAGAGAGAAGCGAAAGACTATTTTATGAATTCAATACAGTCATCTGTAAGTCAATGAAGATTCAATTTCTTAAAGAGACAGAGAGGAAGAAAGCATCCATGTGAAAAGCACTCTCACAAATAACCCGTTTATATGTAACTAGCTATTGCTCTGCAACAATATTGTAACCTACTG
The DNA here is from genome assembly GCA_009806455.1 of Tetrax tetrax. Classification (NCBI taxonomy): domain Eukaryota; kingdom Metazoa; phylum Chordata; class Aves; order Otidiformes; family Otididae; genus Tetrax; species Tetrax tetrax. The sequence continues at coordinate 225,096 of WHYT01016804.1, forward strand.
GAATCAGGGTAGTTACTCATGTAAGTAAAGACCAGTCATGTAGTCCTTCAAGAGGAGGCCTTTGACGCATAACATGATCTACCCTATTTAGATAAATAGCATTTTTCAGCACTCTATTAATCTTGACAGTACTTTAGAGGGGTTGCCAGTATTAAAACCCATTTTCTGGAACACACTGAGGAATAAAAAGGCAAAGTAATTTCTTCATGTTTATACTGCGCCTTACTACTCTCCTACAATACAAAACTCACTTTGAGTGACCAAGCTATGCCCTGTACCACTGTACAGAGCACATAGTATTAAAATGCAGAAGGAAGCTGCAGCCTCAAAACCACTGAAAATTAGAGTATTTGTCATTGCTGCCAAAAGTATTATTTACAGAATTCTGCACAAAGAGGTGTAAGCTGCCCCATTTCACCACAATGATTACCAATAATGAAGAAAAAAAATATTTATGGAGAATTGCCAATCATCTGAAATGACATTTCATGTATTTAACGTGAAGGGACGGGGATACGGAACTGAGTGGAGAACTTTATCAAATTTTTACTTCGCAAACAGGAGAAGAGGAAGGGAAGAAGACCTAAGACTTCAGGACAAGAATGAAAAAGCGTGGTATGTTTGCATGTCCTACGGGAAGAGAACACATAGTAGAAAATAACAGTTTCTTACTTTTTGATCTTTGACAGACAAAAGGGACTCTTAAAAAGACAGAACACACCAAAGGGGGTTTTTTAATAATTTTTTCTTTTTTTCTACAGGGAGTTATGAATTCATGAAACAAGTTTTGTATACACATTTGGAGATTTTATTTCAAATCCTGTGCATGGAGTTCATGAGTATAGAGGATCCTCCTAGAAGTTTATATGAAGTATCCAATATCTTTAGTCAGCTCTCTACTTTCTTTTTTCTCCTCATTGGTAGAGTGTCACATGAAACAACGTTTCAGATTCTTCAGTAGTCATTCACATAAGCACATTTAGGCATAAAGGTTATTTCCAAACATTTTCTTTCACATATGCAGTTCAGAGAAGCAATACTAATACCAACTGAGTAATTGATTATGGATTTATAGCCTATAAATGTGAGGACATATGGTGAGACTCCAAGATGGATATCAAATGTTCACACAGCCTCACACAGATCATGAAGTGAAGTGTAAAATAGGACACAAGTGACTTGGATACAGTCATTTAGCATCTGCTCCAGTTGTATTAATTCTGGCTGGACATTATACAGTAGCATGATACAGACAGGCAACCGCACACATAAGACAGCTTGATTATGTCCTAGCCAGAAATGAAATGTCATACAGGAGACCTGAGTTACAAAACAGACATTCCCTCTCCATTATGCTAGTATTTGGTGGAACAAAAAAAATGTGTCTCTTAATCCTATCACTCCTGAATGTTATCCACAGTCCTCTATCTTTACTTCCATACAAGCAGAAGAAAAGCTGTTCTCTAGGCATTGCACCTAGTATTAATGTATGCCTCTAGTAACTAGGCGTACTTGCCGTTGGGAGATATAGTTGATCATAAAATGTAAATCACAGCAAAGCCAAGAAGAGGTACCTTAAACCCCGACGACATTTAGGTGAAGAGAAGACAAAACTGTGTCTTTGACAAGCACGATCACTTTCTTGGAAAAGGATGCATTGACAGCGTATCCAATTTAAAGATCTAGAGCCTTCACGTCAGAAACAATCATCACTCAAGATATAAAGAGGAGAGAAGGCAGATGCTGCTTTCTAATGCTGTTTTACCTTAAGGTTCATTACAGACAAACCAAAAGCAAAGAAAAAAAATTGCTTATATGAAGCAAAGGTAGCAGCATCAGTACTGTTCTTGGCAGAGGGGACTGTAAACCATTAACATAATTTACATGAACTGTCTGGGGATAGGTAACAATTTCTGTAGCTTACAAAACTGGATGGCATACAATAATGCTAAATAGAAGCTCTGGTTCTTGAGGGGTTGTAGGGAGCATTTAGTATGCTGCATGTTTGTTCACATTAGTCTCTGTAGTCTGAGCAGATGGATGTCAGTCTGTCTCTCTCTCTCACACACGCCCCCACATTAGCAAGGCAGAAAAAAAGAATACTTTGATTTAGTGCTGCAAGTTTACTCTTGCCACCTGTTTTTACTATTACCAATTAAAATTTATTGTTTTCATATCACACATAGTTAATAACTTGGTTTCTTTGGATCTGCTTTCTCAAATCATCTAAACTTGAGGACTGAGGTATTAATCAAGTCAAAATGAGTATCAATAAAAAGTAGAGCAAGAATTCAGGGGACCCCAAAACACAGGACCACTACTGCCAGGCTTGACTGAAAAAATCCTCTTTGTCTTGAGATAGACAGCTTTTTGGTTTCCCTCTCTAGTCTCTTTTCATCTCCTGTTCTTTTGTTTCACTCTTCTCCAATTTTCTCCTTTTTGGTTCTATTCTTTTGTAAGTAGTTACGTGTTCTCACTTTGTACTTCCTGCTCCTGTTTCTTCATCCAGCACAGGTTAAACGGTTCCATTTTTCAGCATTAAATGAGCTGATACAGTCAGTTCAGAGTGTTGTCACAATTTAAAGGATTAGTAACAAAGCAAATGAGAAGCCTGGCCACAAGCGTTGCTGCCTAGCCCTGTGGATGTGTGGCAGCCCCTTGTGAACATCACCATTAGCTTTAAAACCCAAAGAGCCATAATTTATCTGAATCACAGGATGACATTTTCACTGTTGAAAAAAATGTTGTCTTCTTCACCAATTTCTGTCTATCTGCTTTCCATGTTTTGCAACTAATATTGGCCAAGCTGCAAATACAGAGAACACCAACTTCTGCAGAATCTCCATATAAGGTAACAGATGCATGACTTTTTTGGCTACAATCTAATATGTAGAACTCAATCCTCAGCTGTCTCCAACCTTTAACAAAGACTTTCAAAGAGCGATCAGAACAAAATAACTGAAATATAGGTCTGAGGTAGTAATACAAACAGGACTTTATTGAATATTAATGAAAATAGTAAATACTTTTCCAATAAGAATTGGTAATATCAGTGGATTTTCTAGTATCTTACAGGTTGTTCTTAAATATTTGAGCAACTGAAGGATATTTATGAGAAACTTTGAATTGTAGAAGTTTCATGACTCATCATGAATTAAATTTTATTCTATTAAATAATGTAATTTGTTACTTATTTGTTATACTGATGTTAAAACATTTCAAACTAGCCTGTTACAGAGCAGAACAGGTATCACACGACTTCAGTGAACAATCATGCAATATGAAAAGAGTATAAGGCTGATGTAAACAATTTACAAAAAAGACTGAAATTTCTTCACAAGTCACTTTTTTCCTACTCTCCAGTCCATTCACAAATACTGTGTGTGTTAATCTATAAACTCCATATTTTTTTTAATACTTCCATTACGCTTCCATAAACTTTATAATCTCGGTTAATAGATTAACATTTAATTATGGAAAGCAATTTTTCCCCTCCACACAGAAATTGTATTAAAAGATGAGTAAAGCTGGAGTGCTTTATATTTCACGTTACAAAACGATGATGGAGTTGAAAACTTCAATGTTATTTGCTTAGAAGTGCATCTTCATTTTATCCAATATTGTTAAGAGCAAGTTCTGCTCTAATTAAGCTTCATCCTTGGTTGTCCGATTGCTTTTGCTCATGGATGCATACCAATTTGTATTTTATAAAGAATCTCCTATTGATTCTATAAAGTTGACAATTTGCCTAATGGAGGGCAAGAATAATTTCTGTCTGTGACTTCCCTTCCTTTCCAAAGTGTGCCTCTACAGAATTTGCGGATGAAATACGATCAGTGCACATTAGGTTCAGAATGAAAACATTTGTCAGCCAGATATGTAATGGCCCATTTTGCAATGAATAGATTATGTTCAAAATTTGCCAGTTTTCATTGGTCTTTTAATTACAGCTTTGATGAGTATGGTTTCATTTACCTCATATATTTACCTAACAGGTACAAGAAGCCTGAAGTCTTTTTTACTCTCATGTTCACCTTATAAAGCTTAAATTTGTGGAAGACAATCAAACCTATTTTCTTTCCAATGATACTGAGAACTAAAGGTCAGAGACAGAACTTCAATGCCTAAAACTTGAAGTACTAGACTGAATTGAATACGTAAACCCCAAAGGACTAGATTGAATGCAGAGAAGAGATGGTTTAGCAATTTTTTATTTTACCTGTTTAGAAGGGCAGACTTACTCATCAGTCACATGATGTAAATATAAGCCTGCACCCATTCAGTTTTCAGCACTACCAAGTACTGTATTAAAAAAACCAAACACACACACACACTTCTGGTTACTTTTTTCCCCCCACATATTTTCATACGGGAAAAGGATTTAAAACAGATTCAACACTACAGTAGAATTTCCTGGTTTGGATGTTATGTATTAATATCTGAAAACAGCATGCTGAAAAAAAAAAAAAAATGTTTTTAGAGAGGTAAGAAGGCAATTCACAGCCCTTGTCCCATCTTTTAAATTGAGCACAATTTAATTTTGTGTTGCCTAAGCAAATTAAACAAATTAAATGCTGAGATTTTAAATTATCTATGAAGTCTCTTCACAAAGATTCAACCATTTGTGTTTCTCTGCCCTACAGAAAATGTCCTTAAAAAGGAAACACAGAGGCAGAGATTTCATGTTGTGCTACACGCGGTCAAAGAGGTCTCTTTTTCTCTCCTTTCCTCTGTTGTTTCCAGCCATCCTTCTCTCCATTCTCCTTTGTTTGCTAAAGTAGCTTACTGACTGTAATAAAGAGAGCCCAAGTGTCAGCTTGAGACTGCCATGAAAACTAACATTCACATAAACCATTTTTTCCACTTTTGTTAAGCTTCTTATCAAAAGAACTCTCCCTCTCTCTCTCTCTTTTACTCTCTCTCGTCTTCTGTCTTTTTTAGGATATCTTTCTAATTTTATTGAGACTCCTCTGTTAAGGTACAGCACACTATAGTTCAGTAACTATAGGAAAGTGAACCCAAAAGAGCCAGCTTGAGACTACCACAAACCATTTTCACTTCTTATGTTAACATTTCATCTCAAAGGACTCTTTTCTCTCTCTGTCAGTTGCAAGGCATCTCTTTGTCTCTATTGTGCTTACTGCGCTAAGGTGCCTCATTGACTGGAGTGAAGTGAACTCAAGCATGCCAACTTGAGGCTGGCACAGATTTTTTTAATTTGGTTGAAGTTGACACCCTAAGGGACTCTGTGTCTGAGCAGCCACGCTCCTCTCCCGCCCCACCCCATGCTTACTCCACTGAGGTAACTCTAAGATATATTTGATATAATAATGTTTTCTATATTATACATTTAATTTGACAGAATTTAATAGAATGTAACCTTGTAGGTCATTCTAGGATATTTCTTTTATTCCTCACCACCTTCTAGAGCATCTGAGATACTGAAGTGAAAACCATATTGCCAAACACATACGGCTCCATACCTGCCAAATAGCTTAGGAAAATTTAATGGTAAGGTCTTTTGAAAGAAATACCTCTGAAAGCAAGAGACACAAAGTTTTTCCCTCTTTCTTCTGGGGAAAAATCCCACCCAAAAACCCAAGCTTAGCCTGTGAAGTTTCATGTCAACTGAAATAATCAGTATACATTTCTAAGATAAGTCCTAATCACTTTGGTTTGAGCTTTCTATGGTATCCCTCATTCCCCTGAGGATTTATTTTTGTTGACAATCTAATAATTAAATATAAAACTAAGATAAAATGAATTATAGCGACCAAACTCTTATCCCTGAGTGGAAAGATGTGAGTGTAAAGATGAGGACCAAAACTGACTAGACTACAAATTCCCAGAGTTTAAGACAGCTGCTGTTGCCACTTACAACTAGCAATCCTTCAGTACCCAAAAGTTTCACTGGAATAATAACACAGAAAGAGTTCAGTATGCAATATTTGCCATCTTTTTTCTTTGTTTGTTTGTTTTCAATTATGTCCTTAACCTACTTTCTATGTCTTTCACAATTTCTGACAATGTTCAGTTAGCTCAATTTAACATTTTTCTCACTCTTCTGTACTGCTAAAATAAGTCATTCAGCTTTGACTTGGAAAACAAGAAGGGAAGTTTTTGCTAACCCTGGGTGTACACTTCAGTTTGTCATAGCCAAAACCCTATACATTGCTGGCAAGAAAGACGTGTGCCTCTCAATTCCAAAACATAGCAAAAAGAAGCTTGTTTATTTTTGCACAAGTCAGAGTAATTTCATTTCTAATCTCAATGACAAAACTGAGCTGCAAAATTAAAAACCAATAACATTACTCAGAAAAACAGAAAACTGTGCTACCTATTTCCTTTTTTCTTTTTTAAATGTTTGTAGATCACACTAGAATTTCAGAAACAGCAATAAAGTGGACAACAGCCACTGCAAATAACAAATGACCATAAAAACATGCCACTTAATTGTGAACACAGCTTAAGTGTTGCATAGATGTTTTACAAGTTTTCATACACAGTTTATCTCCATTTTTTTTAAACAAAACAAAACAAAAAAAAAAACAAAACAAAACAAAACCCCAAAACCACACCACCCTGAACTTCCTAAAAATGCCTTAGCTTTTAGAGAAAATATTATTTCGGGGCACATAAAAGTTAATACCCCTTCTTGTCAACTATACTCAGAAGCAGCACTGAGTACAGAAGTTATTTCATTTTAAAGTCATTATCAGTAAAACCCTTAATCTTTGTGTCTACACTGGAGGCCTTTCCTTATATCCTGCTCCTGAATATACCACCGTGTAGTGGTGCTAGATTCACTGAATATCACCCCAAGAGAGCAGCACTAAAAAGGTAGGTCCGTCCATATCAAAAAGGCCTTTGTTTTTCCATAGCACATTTGGGATTCATTCTATTCGTCTTCTAGTTTCTGAAGTTTTACATTTCTGTCAGGTCTACATTTTTAGGTTTCATTCTTCTACCATTAAACAACAACAAAAAAAAAAAAAAAAAAACCAAAAAAACCCCAAAACAAACCAAGTTGATTGTTCACGTATAATCCCATACCTATAGAAGTTGAGGTTTAGAGAAAGAAAAAAAATAAATCCTCCCTGCTTTCCACCTCCTCCCCTCCCCCCCAAAAAAAATTAAAAACCTCAAATATTGTGAGATCTGTGAAACGAAAAATCAGAAGAAAGGATGGAAGTCAGCCACATCATCTATGAACAACAATATAGCAGCCCCTTTCCATAGTTAAGATATGGAAAACATGCAAGTTACCCTAAAGAAAAATATGTCTTGTAAACTTTCAGAAAGCTTGATTTTCTCATCGTGCTCAAACTGAAAATGCTTTTTGCTATAGCAGTGCTTATTAACAAAGCTGATAACTACAATTTCCTGAATAGTCAAGGCCAGGGACACAAAAAAAAAAAAAGCAAGCAAAGACCCAGAAAATCCACACCCAGCCATGTCCAACTAGTGAAAAACAGAGCTGGTGATGGTGCTCTAGAAAAATCTAACATGATCCTGGTACATAAGAACATAGCACAGAGTTTCAAGATCCTAGCTAATGTTGGCAACAATCACCTGCACATAGTAAATAAACTGTAAAAAAACCTACATCACCTGATTATAAACAAAATAGTCATCTTAGTTGCTTCATGAATTTTAATAATCAGTTTAAGTCTTGAATTCTCATATGACAATCAAAGTACCCAAAGTCGCTAGTCTTCAGGAAATTCTTAAGAAAAAGAAAAGAAAAAAGAAAAAAGCATCGTAATTCCTGTTAAGTCCATGGGCATTGTGCAATTGTTCTTGGTAGAATTACCTTTTCATTAGTGTTTTGAGAGACTCTTAGAAGCAGACACAGGCATTTTCTGATTTTGTAGTAAAGGAATGTTTATTTCTCATTGCACCAGTGTAAAAGCCAAGTTTCATAGGCTCTGATTAGGTAAAACAACTATGAATATTTCTTGTGACAAAGTAAATTGGTCTCCTGGGTGAAATGACTGGATGCGCTCTTTAAGTAATATCTTGCATAGATTTGTAGGAGGCAAGAAGCCTTCTGAGAACTTTTTGAGCCCACTTCCCTCTATAAAATTAGTTAATAATCATTAACTGTTTACCTGCAGGAAACTAAATAAAATTTTTACATGCTCTAAGCCTCCAAACCTGTATCTGGCAAACAGCTAAATAAATACAACTGGCCAATTCCAATCATATTTCTTTGGCAATTTTTCAAAGACAGGAAGAAGCACGACATGAGTACTCTGCCAGGCCTTGTGTCTCTGTGAATATTCTGTAAACAAAAGCACTTCAGCGCATCCCCAAAGTCATACCAGCTGTTGTTCTTTCTGCACTTATTCTCTTCAGTGAAAGGGAAGACAGAAATCAGACAGAAATCCTACCTCCTGGACAACGGAGTGGGGGGGTGGGGAGTAGGAAAAAAAAAAAAAAAAAAAAAAAAAAAAAAAAAAAAAAAACCAAACAAAAAAACCCAACTAACACACACAAAAAAAAAACCACACAAAAACCCACACATGTATGCATTTGGAACATTTTAGTCATAAGACGACAGAAATTCCAGTATGCTGGACAACATCTTCTCAGATCAGAGGTCCTAGACTTAGACCTAGGTTTCAAGGGAGTCTTAAGCCAGGTCTTAACTATGCTATAAATCACGTCCTTTTTTTAGCAGCAATTTCCTTCACTATTTCAGAGGTTTGTGCCATTTTTTCGGCTCACTTTGAAAATAGATCAGAAGATTGAATGTTGAAGGGGAATGTTTTTCTATTTGTTCTATGTGATGCTTTGTATCCACTCTGGAGTGACGCAAAATAACATTAAGCTAAATACCACCCATAAATACTGAACTATAATTATTTTCTCACATGTTTATTGCAAGGTCAAAAGTTATTCTACTAGTGTGCTAATTTAAAAAAAAAAAAAAAAAAAATTAGAACCTCAGTTCCAAATCCAGAGCCCTCATTTCAAGACGCCAAGGCTGAGAAAACAGTTTGTGTCTGCACATCATACCTCTGCATTAAGGATCATGGAGATACTCTGCAAACCAGGTTTGGCCCTTCAGTTCCCAGAGAGAGCCAAGGCATTTGGAGGACAGGCAAAGCTTAGGTGAATCCAGATTAGCCTAAAACATAAAGGGCAATCTTGTATTTCCTGCATGAATAAATTGCCCTTGATTTTATTTAAAATTTTGAGTATGCAAGCAATACACAGCTAGGTTTCTTGCCCAAACCCTGCACAGTTCCCTCCCCTCCCCCCCATCAAGGGAAAACATCTTGTCACTTGAAAAATAGATTTTAAAAGTAATTTCTAAGTACCTAGGAATTAATAGGTTGCTGCTGAAGAAACAACCTTTGTTTTAAGATGTAGAAAGGGAGCCTGCTGGATGTTTTCACAATAGTGTCAGTGATATTAGTGCACAGAGACGCTAACAAAAGGCAGCCATGCTGTCTGCTGCAGCACTAGAAATGGAACAAAATACAGTAAGGTGGTGGGGGGAGGCAGAACAAGCTAATTTCAAAAACAGATTTAGAAATGTGAAAAATAGAAGTCACTTTTGTAACGGGCTAAACTGACACTGATTAGTTACATTGTTATAGTAACCTCAGAAAAACATTTCTTCGTTTAGAGGGGCTTCATCATGATCCAAAAATAGTACATAATTTATGTTTTTTCCTGAATCTCAGTGCATCTGACATATTACACACAGCACAAAGCACAAACACACATCTATTGATATATTCTTACTGATATACCATATATAAGATTTCTCACACATTATAACAGCAACTCATTTAAAATATCATGGTTTGATTTTGTTTTTTAAATAAAGGACTCAGATACTAAAAATGAAATACTTCATATAGAAAATAGGTTGTTATTCTCTAAAATTGCCTCTAATGTTAGCTGAATATTAAGAAAAATCCATAAACCATTAGTACATTATAGCTGCTTTGTTCTGAATGACACAGACCTTTTATGTTTATTCCTCAGTGAAAATGCATTTTAAAAAAATGAAATTCTCACTAATTGTGCTCTCTGAAGATAGCCAGTAAAATAATTTCTAGCAGCAATAAATCAATTGTAGTATTAAAATGACCTGCCAGGTGCATCTTCTGGGTATCAGACTAATTAAGGGAATGTATTAATTGCAACTATTCATCAACAACACCAGTGTTGTTAGGTAACCCTTACAATGAATCTTTTTACAATATTATCCAGCAATGAAACTGCAGTTTGGTCAAATATAAGAGATAAAAGAATTTTTTTTTCAAGTATGCACAGCTTTCTTCATTATATCCTTTTGATCCAACCCTTTGCTAGTAAATCAACAAAATGCAAGAAGATCTAATTATATGTGCACATGTAATTTATATATATATACACTTCTCTATCTCAGTAGAGAGCTTTACCAGGTTTCAGAGACTGACGTGCAGTTTTTCCTCTTCTCTAAAATTGAATTCTGGTACAAGTTCATATGCATTTTCTGTAGATTTGACCTAAATGGAAACCACATTTGGATCATACAGGCTTCACTAGAAAAGACCATTTACTTCTGAAAGCATGGTTTACCTACATCTTTGTAATTTTTCCACCAAGACTTCTTTATTACTTTAACGTATACAGTCTTATAAATGTAGATAATGTAACCCCAGTCTGCTGTTGTACAGGTTGCTGGTTCCGTCAGTGTTATTTTCTCTGCTAAAAATAAAAGCTGTTCTTCAAAATTTCTGATATGTTTTATCACATTCTTCTACAAGGAAAAATTCTGGATTGCACAATAACTTCATACATTTCAGACAAAACACTGGAAGTTGCAGGATGCAGTAAAACTACTGTATCAATTTTTCTGTCATGCTTTTTAGTTTAGAACATTGGGAAAGGGATATGAGTATAGGCTGACAGAGGGTAAAAACCATACATGCCCGAGTTGAATTAGTAAAATACACAGAGCATAGTAAACACACAAACCAAATCTAAAAGACACAAGGATAAAATTTGGCCCACCATATCAAAGTTCACATTCTTCTCTCCAGAGTGCTGTAAACACTCCTATCTAGGAGACTGGTTCTTGTTGACTCACTCTATCTACGCCTTTTCGGTATTTCCAAGTCACCCTGGTATCTAAGCACTAAAAACTGTTAGATATAACCATGGCTTTTCTATTGCCACCCCCATGACTATCAACCATCATTCTCTGTCCCAGGTGAACTAGAGATTTGGTAGCACCTGTAGATGCATAGGAGGTCATTCTTGTGCTCAGATAAAAATTTACCTTCTCTTTTGGCTGTATATCCATAGACACGCAGTGAGATAATGAAAGCAGGCATACTTTGCACATTTGGTCATTTGACTATAAACCAGTGCATGCACGCTTATACTAGAACAAGAATGTCTTAGTTTTATTCAAAAAAGGAGAGTTCGTGGGAAACTTCACAACCTCATGGCTCCTGCTTATGCGAATGTACTTGAGTCCTACTTCTGCAGAACACCCAGAGAATTCTGTCCTGAAGGCCACGGTACTAGATACTGGCAATCAAAGCTAAGAGGCAAGATCCAGAATCAGCATTACAATGCAGATGCCCTGGTAGCAGCCTCCCAGATGACTTTAACCCAAGCACCCAGTGCCAGGCAGAGAGTGCGCCCAGTTCTGGGGCTGACAGCAGCCAGTCCGCTCAGCGCCCACAGCCACGCACAGCACGGTCAGGACACTCCTTTTCACACACAGCTCTGCAAATGCACCGCAGTCCTGACCTCCAATGCTGCTTATTGTGGTTTTGAATGTTTCTTGAACAGCTACTGCCAGAATTGTCAAAATGAATGAAATTGAGAGAAAATAGACCCACAGTGAAAAACACTTGATTCATTTTTATTTATGACTCAAAATAAGAATATACTCCTTCCTACTTTTAAAGCCTGTCAAATAAAGTAATTTTAAAACAAGTAGATGATTCACATTAAGCAATGAATTTTCAAGCCAGCCACCTGTCTCCAGCTTGTGTCAATACGTCTGAAGAAATGCTCTCAATTGCCTTTGGTATTCAAAGAGTTAGAAATAGAAGTTCACAAGTAAGATATTGTTCCTGTCTTTCCCTTCACTACCCAGACTGCTTTCTGATCTTCCTTTTGTCCTCAATCCGTTCCATATCCCTTTCACCTCTCGTTCTCACTCTCACTCCGTCCTCTTGATCCATCAGACACAGCCAAGCTATCTGACACCTATGCCTTAAAGTAATTTTGGACAGAAGCAAAATGCCCTAGAATCCTTAGTAATCCCCCTCAGATCCATGTACTGAGCCCAGGTTTGGCTCTTTTATAGCCACAAACAATCTTTCAGCTAGCTAGCCTGGAAACTGAAAGCTGTTTTAGTAACAGAGGAAAGACAACAAGTCCTGAAAAAAATGAGCCTACTCAGTAAGGAGAAAAAGAAAAGTTTAAATCTTTTTCGGTGTTAACATTAATACAAGCTAGAATGAACAAACTGATCAATAAACAGAAGTTAAGGAACCCTCAACTATAGGAGGTAAATGAGGAGACAGTGAGTTCATGGACGCACAATCTGTCCTTTCCTTGCAGTTGTATACACTCTGTCCTGGTACAAGACAATAAATACTGGTGGTTTTGTGAATTATTGAAACAGCTACAGCATTCCAAAAGCCCATAGAAAAAATGTCTTTCACCCCTTATCATTCCCTATTGAGTCAAATTGTAGTTTTTGACATACCAGAGTGGGATTTTTCTTTGTCCTTTTCCAGTACAACTAAATCGAAAGCCATATGGAATTCAGAGAGGTAAATAAAAACACAAAAAAAAAAAAAAAAAAAAAAAAAAAAAAAAAAAAAAAAAAAAAAAGGGAAGGGAAAACTCTCTAGTTCCCAGTAAGAATGTTAAATTACCCCCCTCTCCCAATGGAATGCTTCACTTTCATTTCCAAGTAGCAGTAAGCCTATTGACCCCCATGGTGTTATCCTTTTCACTGCTCTTGCAGTACTTTCTTTAATCTCTCGGATCAAAGATTGGTCAATAAAAATCATCTCTTCTTTTGTGGGGAGCAAACAAACTGCACCAAGTCCTACGATAATTGTAAATCTTCACTAAAATCCCTATAAAAAAAAAAAAAACCACAAAAAAAAAAAGAAAACCAGAAACAAAAACAAGAACACATATGTTGACGTTAACTTTGCAACTGGAAATGTTTGTGGTTTTGTTTAAATTAAATATTCTGAATGATATATCTTGATCCAGTTGTTATTGTTTTATACTCTTTCATACTCACTGCATTCTTTAATTAAGTAATTTTAGGCCTTGAAAATCCAAAGCTAAATTATATTTATACTGTTATACAATATTTCTAACCAATTGGTTTAAGCCCTAATTACATAAAAAACCCTGGGTCCTTCACAAAGGTTAAAAGATTGGACAGTATTTTAACAACAGAAATACTCGTTGAGACCATTTTCAACAGCCTCCAGACTGGCATCCAAGGGCTCTATTTGATACCTTAGGTATCAAATCTAATGAGAACTGGAACGGGAAAAAGAAAAAAAGGAAAATAAAAACAAAGTCCTCAATAGAATTTTTGCTGGGAAAAAAAAAATTTAAAAAAAAAACCATGCAGAGGTATTATCTCCCTGCTACTTTAGCTTATAACCTAAGTAATTTTCTTGTTCTCTTTAAACTTTAGCCTGTGCCTCTTATGTGTATCATCCATATCCTGATCTTATTATTCCAGAGTATTTCTAATATCCATCAGATTCATTGTCATCTAAACAGAAAGGAAGCGATTTCTGTTTAGCAGAAACTCCTTGAAATCATTTGCAATCACTGATCACTGCATCTTCATCTACTCTGGACTCCCTGATGAACACAGAGCATGGCCCTCCTTGTGAATCTCAAGAAAAACACAGACTGTTGATGGTCCTGGTGATCCACCTGTGACACAGATATAACTTTGAATGTTTCCAGCAGGTCCCACATCCCAAGACACAGCACTTGAAAGTCTTGACATTACCTACATCATGCCTTGTAGACAGTCTCTTGCTATCGTATTTTTATTGACATCCCCAAACTGCCCTCTTACTTCACCTATGAGCTATTTAAATCCACATTGCTACCAAGAAGTCTTCCCATTTCACCCACTGTATTCACCTGGCCCTTAGACAGGTTGTCTGCAAACTGCTAACAGATTCTCAATCAAGCACTCTTCTCTACTAAAAAAAAAAAAAAAAAAAAAAAAAAAAAAAAAAAAAAAAAAAGAGAAACTTTTACAGAGAAGAGCAGCAAACATTCTTAAAAGTACGTTGAACTCTTCATAAAGAAACATGAGATAAATAGTAAAAATTCTGAGGTATGAAATGCTTTCATTATGAAAGAAGCTATGAAGCTATTACATACCGAGATTCACACTTCAACTATGAATTACACAGAACTCCTTTTAGCTATTTATGTGTGCGCAAGTGTTTAGCACAAGGTCGACAGTTCTACAGAGAGCTAAGCAAATGGTGACCGAGTCTATGCTTAAACCTGTCTGGCCCACACTAAATGTCTTTATAGCACTCAGCATAACCAGATAGTATTTTGGGAAAGAAAATGAAGAGTAGATTTTTCCATTTGAAAGTAGTAAAGATATTTTAATAGGAATGCAGAACGTAATTGCTGAAGCTGAAATTTGGCCAGGTCATTGGCATTAACTTTCCTCCTCTTGCAGGAAAAAAAAAAAAAAAAAAAAAAAAAAAAAAAAAAAAAAAAAAAAAAAAAATAGGTCATCCTGAGAAAATATACAAATATTATTTCAGCTCAGGAAAACTATATTTTAATGTGTCACTACAGTACAAAAGTATAATAGAAAGTTTATATGTCTTAGAGTTAAATCTTTAAAGTTAATTTTACCATAAATCTACGATGCAGCTTTATTTTTCCCTCCCATTCTCACTGAAAAATTTTAACTACAATATAATTACTTTCCATTTCAAAATAGCACCCAAACACAAGAGATAGAAGAGTCTTCGTCATATGAAGTCCTTTCCATACACGTAGCAAAGATATGACTTAGAGCTCCAAAGAGCTCAAAGCTGAGTAGTTTGGAGCAAAACACACAACAATATGTTGAAAATAACTTCGTAGCTCTATGAACTGAACTTCAAACTACATTATGATTCTGTTACACTAAAGTATTGAAGAAGGAGGAGAACCTGCGTGCTCTGTGTATGAAGACATTACAATGTAAGTTGAGCACAGACCAGGTTAAAAAAAATAGTGTCTGATCTGTCTATAAACCACCTAGGTATATATATTCACAGACAAGAAAATACCAGGATGCAGCACAGCAGGACTCCACATGAATCATAATTCAAGCATTTTAGCTGCACAGGCACTGCAAGACAGCCTGCTGGCACCCAGACACGTGTGGCTGTATTCAGACTGCAGGTTGGAGCGAGGTCTTCAGCAGGGTCCCCTTGGAGAGAACCTTAAGTTCACAGTCAATCCAGAAGGATCCAGTTTAGACAACCAGGGAGCAAGAATACAAGTTTCACCATGGAGAGCATCTGTTCTGCAACTCAGACACTCCCAATAGGCGCTTTCGAGTGGATGCTCAAGTGTGTTATTAAACTGTGGTAAGGTATCAATTTCCTCTGCTGTCTGACAAGGTTCAAATCCATACCTACTACCTCCCTAGGGGGGAAGCTCAGCCATCTGCCAGTAACCCCAGTCCCTTCTACTTTAGTGGAATCATGCACACGTACTTGATGGGCTAATGTGTAACTGAGCAGATTCACATCTGGAAACCAAACAGTACCAGCCTCTAGATGCTTGCCTAATTCCATAGATGTCCAAACTCTGTGCCTGAGAATGGGATTCAGTTGTATCCCGTTACAAGTGCTTTTATATGAATCCTGGAGTATTTTCTCTGGTCTCCAGCTAGCACTTGCAAGTTTCCCATATTACATCTTCTAGCCATGTGTGGATATGTTGAATGTTCCAAGACTGCCAGAAACACAAAGTATTTACATTTTGACATAGCTTGCACTTAAGCTGGCAATAGCCCATAAGGTTCCCGGGGCATCTCAGCTACCAGAAGCAGTCTAACCGCAGTAGCTTTCTTGAAATGTGATGATTAGCACAGCCAGGATAGTCACAGCTAATATGGTTTCATTTATTTTAGCCTGTAGTTCAGGTATCTCTTCACAACATTGATTACATCATTGGACTATGGAGACTATCTCTCTTGTTCTGCTTCTAAATATGCCCAGAAGCATTTTGTTCTTGAGCACTGAATAACCATGTATTCATAGAGCCCCACTGGGAAGCTGCTTTTATGAGCAAGATTTCATGCACTTCGTATGAAACAGTTAATGGGTAAAACACAAATAGTCATGGGATCAAGAAGCAGAGCACAGATTTCCCATTCCCAGCAGAGTGCCCCAGGCAGGAGTCCTGCTTGTTCCCTTCAGACCAACACATTTTTCTGCAAAGAGGAAGTAGAGAGCAACCTAGATGTAGTATAAGATAGTGAGGGCCCTCACTGAAAAAGATGTGGGTTTGAACCTAATATAGGTTCAAGTCTCCAACAGTCTGACCAATGCTCCTTCTGCTCAATACCTCATAACAGTGAACAGAAATTCCTTTGAGTAACGGAATATCTCATCTTGTTTTTTGTAAAGAAACAGCTCTGAGAATCGAACACCAAGAGATAACTTAAGATTATAAATATCACATAGAAGTAGATATTCAAGCTCTGAAAAATTAATGCAGTGCTTCAGTACTGCTTGTAATCATGATTTCTTATTGACTAATTTAGACGGTTGCCTTATAATTGCCTTTGCATAAGAGATTAGTAAATCTGATGGTTTATGCTACCAATAAATCTCTATGAGTCAGAGAATCTGAAGTAGGAGTTTCATGTTGCAAATGAAGCCCCTAAAAGTCAGGTATTGCTACATCCAGTGTGATAACAGTTGTATTGTGACTCTTTACAGACACATATACCTGCAGGTCCAAACACACAACTAATTGTGTAGGCAATACAGAGGACTTGGAAGCACCTCACCTTGAATCTCTTTTGGCTAACTAACTTCATGTTAATTCTGGTAAGTAATAGGGCTTCCTTTGGAAACCTTTGGAAATGAGGGCTTGTGTCATCATGGGAATTTTCATAATAATTCAAAGCAAGGCAATCACAAAAACAGATATAATAACAAGAAAAGTAAAAGGTCGGGGGGAGTTTAGTTGTTTTTTTTACAATCAAAGTTCTATGGCACTGGTAACTGCTTTCTTTGTACTCATCTTGTAAGGCTGGGTAAATCTAATAACAGCAGTATTTAAAAAAAAGTCATTCGAGTTTTTTTACTCTTGTATTTTATCTGGTAGGTGAACAAGAGATAAAGGAATTTCTTCCTCTGCATACTAAACTTGCACAACCAAGCAAAACTTCATAAAGAATTTTTCCTTTGGGACAGTTCTCTGCACATACCTATCTTTAAATTATAGTAACATGAAAAAAAATAGGGTATTTCAGCAACTTTAAAAAAAAAAGTTCTACTTCCCATCCCAAGGAAGAGATCAAGACTGCATATAATCACCTTATCACTGTTCCAGTTTAAGTGTGGTCAAAACTTGTGTTGTAAACTCCCAAAAGTAGGACTTCTTCATTTGACAGCAAACATTTCATTGCCCGAGTCAAGTTTCTTCATTTGTTCAAAGAAATTGGCTCTGCTACAATATTCATTTCAAAGTTGTTTTGTTTTAAACATAGGTATCATCTTATGTGTGATTACATCAAGAGGGCCACATCAAAGAAGTCTGACCCCATTTGGGTGAGCAAATTGAAAACTTGTCAGGTATGTAGTGCTCGCTGTGAAGAACTCACAACCAGGAGGTGACAAGGCTTGAGACTGCACATGCTACATTAGCTCTTCAGCTCTGCTCCCTGATGTGCATGTATTACAACAGAGTCTTGAAATATATGGTCGCTTCCTTTTTCAGTAAAAAAAAAAAAAAAAAAAA
>WHYT01016804.1:247149-260211 GCA_009806455.1 Tetrax tetrax
AAAAAAAAAAAAAAAAAAAAAAAAAAAAAAAAAAAAAAAAAAAAAAAAAAAAAAAAAAAAAAAAAAAAAAAAAAAAAAAAAAATCAATAGACTACTGCCAAAACCCTGTGGATTGTACTAAAGTCAGAGTTAAATTACCTTTCACGACTAAGTACAAATCTAGAAAATCTGAAAAGACTACTTGTACCAGCCTGAGTTACAGAGCTGCTCTCCCCCAGGCTCCGGCTGCAGCGGCTCTCTCACTCCTCTGGTACAAAAGGTAGATCTCAGTGATCGGCTGTAGGTCCTAAAGCTATCTCATCTTTGAGAGTAAAAAAAAAAAAAATTTTGACAAACTTATACTTCTCAGTGTAGAAACATAACAAATTCTCTTTGCTGTCTAGTATAAGGCCTTGTTGTCTCTCCACTTTCTAACTTTTTTCATAGAATCATTTAGGCTGGAAAAGAGCCCTCATGAGCCAACACTTCCCAGTAAAACAAGAGTTGGGTACGTCCAGGGAACATAATACATGACAAAAAGCAATGAAGGATTATCTGTAAATTATGAGTATTTGTACTGAAAGAATGTGGGGATTTTTGGAACGGGCAGATGAAGGAGGAAAGAGAAGGAAGAGGAGGAAATTGAGGAGCCAGAAGCTGCTGCTTTTTACCGAGGCCCATCAGACTTTGGCAAGTAACAGGACACGGAGCCAGATACTACACACAGACTATGTCAGCGTAGGGGCTTAATTCTTCCTCAGCTCTGCCTTCTTGTTCCCACGGTAGTTCCCCAGGGCCAATTGTTGTTGTAAGACTTCCATCAGACTTACTCTAGCACAAGGAGCAGACATGGCACTGAGTTGTAGCAAATGCATCAGATGAATTAATTCTTGACGTGCCTATCTGCTGATGATGTTAGATTAGATTTTTGCAAGTGAAGAACAGAAGCTCACCCATTCTCTGCAATTTAAGTGATTAACCATTTCTAAAATCTACTAGTTGGTATTTCTCTCCAACAAAACAAAGGAAAAAAAATATACTGTATGAGTCTACTTTTTAAGGGGCAAAAAAGAAAAAATCATCACTGAAGGAAGTAGAACATACCTGTTACTAAGAGCTACGATACAGACATGGCCAGCCCCTCTCCTTCCTCCAAAGAAGCAATTTATAACAGTGAGAGGACGTAAGTTAGGGGATCAAACACGAGAGAAGTTTAAAAGCAGGTTTTGGCTGCAGCACTGATGCAACCTAATGGGGGCAAGAACAACTTAATACCACACAAATCCATTTTTCTGGTAGGGCCATAAGGCTCTGAGACAGCCTGACAGCTGATTCCACCTCTCTGGGATGTCAGTAGGCAATGCTCTTTAGAAAAGCACAGCCTAGACTTAAGAAGCTTTACTCACTCTTACTTTCTCATGATGAGTTGCAGTATGTGCACATGAAGAGGCAAAGACTTTCAGCATTGCCATCTCCAGTGCTCCTAGCATTAAGCTCTTGAATCAGACTGGGTATTTTTCTGAAAAATCCTTCTTCTAAACTCTATTTTTTGCTTACAGAAAATTGAAAAAGACTGGGTAAGACAAGCTTAGCAAATTAAAGTTAAATAAAAACACACTACCACAAAACAATAATTACAGAATAATTACAGAAGTCATGAGATTAGACAAGTTTATGATTTTGGAAATAACTGATTTTTGACTGCTTTAGTCTGGCAATAACAGCTATTTGACAATCTAATGTGAGGTAGATAATTTTCTGTTCATATCTGTATGTTCCCTCATAATTAACACAACAAGTTTAGGAAGCAGAGCATATACGAGTTTGTTTTGCTTTATTTTGCCGAACCAGGCATTTTGTCAAGCAGGAACTTGACCTTAACTTTTGTTGATGGCCAATATCAAAATATATTTGCTTAGTCTCCTTTACAATAGTCATTAGGTTATTTCTCCAGTACTATAGTAATCCATACCTGTAATCTGCATTTTCTCTGATTCTATTGGGACACCAGCTTCCAGCCATTGAAAATAACTGAGTTTACTAGTTTCTCTTATTCTACCTAAGTTAGAAAAGGAAGAAAAGCTGCTTCCTCTCCCCCCGCCCCGCCAAACCCATGTAGTGATTCTAAAAGCATCTCCTCCTTATCATGTTTGTTTCAGTAGACTCTCATCTTTACTCCGTTCTTCTCCTATTATAGTTATACTTAGAAAAAAGCAACGGTTGATTTTAAAGTTTTATACGGATTTTTGTCTTTTACTTCTAGGAGTGTTTTACCCTTGATACAGTTGTAGAATATATGACATTTAGCCCCGTTTTCACAGTTTCATTTTGTAGCTGCTCTTTTTTTCTAAAAACTGCCAGGCTTCATAGCAATTTTTTTAAAACAAATGCATGAAGTCTAACAAAGTTTAAGTTCATTAATAAATGCAATTCACAGATATGTTACTTATAACACAAGTATAAGACAACTCTTAATCTGCAAGAAAATCTGTTGCTAACAATGAACTATTATTTAATATTATTACATAGCTGAAAAATTTATTTAAGCATATTTAAGATGGCTGGACCTCTTTTAGCAAAACAGTCATCTGTCTTCTATTGCACGTGTAGCTATAAAAAAAAAAGAAACAATTGTTCAGGACTTCAGCAGCCTTGCCCAGTGCACGAGTGCGACTGATTTTTGCTGAATCAGGATCTTAGTTCTAAATGATACCAATTTTTCTTTTCACACACCCTATTTCCTCTCTTTAAAAAAAAAAAAAAAAAAAAAGGAAAAAAAACCAAAAAAAAAAAAACGGTCTCCAAACACAGACTGTTTCTTAATTATGTGTTTCCCAATTCTATTGGGTGTTCAAAGCTAGGGTTTGGAGGTATTTTCAGAATAATAAAGATAATAGGTATATTGCAAACCATTTTTCTGCCATTTCTGCAGCTGTGTTTAATTGCCAATAAGGCACTGAACAAAACAGAGAATTAAATTAAAAGTTCAATAAACACTGATCAATATTCTTGTAAATACCAAGTCTATAAACTGATCTTCTCTTTAAATGTAGTTATACTACAGGTACCATGTAGACGATCCGCATTTGAATTTCATGCATTGCTTGAAGTCTAGTTAAATTTCTTCCCAGCAAAAACATTTTGAATCTAGGAATGCTGTCAAAAAAAGATTATCAACCAGACTTTATTCTTAAACTGTTGCTGTCTTCTGATTTCACATTAGCTCACAATCAGCTGAATAAAGAAGTCATCTTCTGTCTAACATGTAAATAAATCATCAGCTTCAGTTACTTTACCACTAGCTGTTTGTCATTCAGAAAAATAATGGTTAATCAATGACTAATCAATGAAGATGTGTAACGTATTAGTTTGCAGTCCTTCATCATCCTATTTTCCTCAATTGCCTGGGGGTTTGTGTTCAGTACTTACAGAATCGATTACAATTGTGAGTGATCATTCAGCTCATGTTGAGAGCTGTCAGCTGTGCTTTCTGCTAGGAGTTTTTACCCTCCTCTTTAATACAAGATGCTAATATTTAGCTGCATCTGACAAGCTGGATACTGTAGTAGAAAATTTTATAAGAAGTGCTTAAGTAACTAATTGCAACACTACATGTCACTTGATGAAACTAAACTTTTCCTGACTTCACAATAATCATAAGCATTACTGGCTTGCTGTGGAAAATTAAAGGAAAATAGCTGTCTGCTTGAGTCTGATCATGCCTGCAGGGAAGGTCTAAGAAAGGCAACTGACAACGATGCCTTTGTGCATAACTGCAGGGGGAAAACAGATAATTCTTCAATTTTCATATAAACTGACATTCTTCACCATATGACATTCATGTGTGCGCTCAGTTTCCTACCAGAGCCACTAGAAAAGTTAGACTCACAGACTTTTGACATACAACATAAATGAGTAACAAAGGTTCTGTAACAAAAGTATTGTTTCACTGCTTGACAAGACTGTTTGCTCTGAAGCAGACTTAAGCTTGTCACCAACATAAGGAGAAAAGATTGGCTGTTGTTCCTACACACACGCCAAATATATTACTACCAATGTATAGGTTTATTCACTTTAATTATTGTTTTCATACTTCTCTTAGAAAATGCATGTCAGTGGTATTCATGGGGTGCGATGGTGGAAACTAATAATTGTTAATGTATTTCATTAAATATTTAGAACTGAGCGGTATTGATTAAAACGGCGATGTGCAAGTGCACATTTCCAGTCGTTTCAGCTCCAACAGCTCCCTCTTGTGATTGAAAGGCCAAAGCTCCCTTGCCTAAACCGAGTTACATTTGGACGGCATGCGAAGCGTATCGGCACTCTGTCCACTGCCAATAGTAAGAAAAAGAGGGACAGAGAAAAAGTTCCCTTACAAGAAGATCACGCTAATATCTTTTTAACTTAAAACATTGCAATGTAATTCAATAATCAAGATTAATACCCAAATTTAATCTAGCAAAGTAAAAAGAACCATTTCTCCATTAATTTGAGGAACATAACTCACCTAAAAGTTATTTTCATTTTGTAGTTTTGTTCACTTGCCTTATTTTTAGCTGATGTGATAGACAGGGAAGATAGCAATAGATTTTTGGGAAACAAGAGCTTTCCTACTACAGAGGCTAAAAGCTGTACTGATACCTATGGTACTGAAAATAATCAGTGCCTGTTTTTACATAGTGCACAGAAACATTCCAAATACATTCTTTAATTCAAAACAATAAGTGACCGATTAAAAATAGCTACAAAGCAGTATTATTACCTTGCTATAGAGAAGAACCCTCACAGGATTAAATCTTATTTTATTTTTATGTTAATTTTCAATACAGATGAGGGACAAAAAAAAAAAAATACCCTTTGCGAAAGAATAGATATTTAGAATAATAGATTTTTTTTGATTGTTTTATACAGACAGATTTATATAAATCACCAATTTCTAACACAGAGAAACTGCTAGTGTATTTCATATTATTGCATACAGTAAAAATATAACTAATTAGCTATTAGTTACAAAACTAGTACTAGACAAATAAAAATACAAGGCCTGCAAATTATTTGTAGCAATGATCTCCCTACAATCAAATAACAAGCAAATATTGTAAAGGAGCAAAACTTCGGGTAGCTATGTAGTCACATTATCCACAACTGTTGTAAAAGCATGACAACGATCATTATATTTAGCCTCCATTTTGGAAGAAATGGGTGTTTTAATTTAAGATCGCTTCGCTAAGGTGTCCCCAAGGATCTGAATAAAATTCCTACTGGTAGCTTGGCTGTTTTCCCCCTAAAGCTTCCTATAGTATACAGAAATATTTAGACATGGTCGATTCATCTTAACAACATAATCTTGAAAATTCAGCCCAGCTCCCAGCCCTTCAGAATGACAACACAAATAATTGCTCTGAAATCACAAAGTAAAGGAAACAACATTTTCAATCACAGATGGCATTTTTAGTGCAAACTCCTATTGTTTCTCATTTCTTAAGTTCCTGCCAAAGACTCAAAGAACAAAAAGAGTCAGAACAGATCCACTCCCTCTTAGTTATTCGGTGTCTACAGAATAGCTTTATTTTGTTGGACCAGTTAAGATAAGAACAAAATACTTGTCTGCTTGTATCAAGTTCATACTCCAAATTACCTTGCTTTGTCAGTTGACACTTTTTCTTTTGGTCTGGAAGGCCCCAGCTCATGGTAATACTATTATCAATAACAGCCAGAGTATGGTGACTGTGACTAAAATCTGCTCATTTATGAATTTGCAAGCTAAACTGTGCTCTGACATTTCACGAAAATGCATTTCTAGCATACTTTTCTTGAGTGAAATTGCTAATCTTAGTGTTTAAAATGAAACATTTACACCAAAACATCTAAGCAATCGTATTACATAACAATGACAAAAGTGCTAATTTTCTCCAAACAATTTATAAGAAAAGTCTTATGAACTATCATATGAGTCCAGATGCACAAAACATTTTTCTTTTTTTTTTTTTCTCCTTTTTTTAAAACATATAATCACCAAAACAATGACAAATGAAAGACTCAGAAAAGGTTACGACTTGACAAAGTAACATTTTTAAAACTTGGACACCAATCAAATTGATATAAGCATCAGTGATGCAACACTTTCTGACACTAAAGTCTTTACCACTGTCTAAAATATATAGAATAGCCTATTGTGATTGCTTAATGTCAGCTTTTGTTCATAAGCTCTTTCATAAAACTGAAACAGGGAAAAATGATTTAAAGCAGTTCAATTTGTCTATTTACCTTAATCTTTAACTATTCCCATATGTCTTAGCTACATGATGTATGACTCGCCATAAACCAATTTTTCAAAGATATACAAGACAGAAAAAAAGTCAGGCTCCTAACCTTTTACGCACTGAACTTTCATAGACAGCTGGCAAAACAAAATACTTCTGGGCTTCAGAAAAAGCTGAAAGGTTATTTTGCTCTCTTGCTTTTACAAAACATTTGCATCTGTTAAATAAGATACAGCTGAAATATTTCATCATGGCAAACAATCTCAAGGGATAAAGACCTTTTAAAAATTTGTATTACATCAAGTTGATGGCTGCTATTTTAGCAGAACAATTAGACTGCCATTTGGGAAGCAAACACTGGAGTTGTGCTCTCTTTTCTGAAAGCTAGCCTGTGACACCATACAAATTCTGACATTAAGAACTCCAAGTGGTGTAATCTCACTTTATGGTCACATGCATAACTCAAGGCATTTAGTCTAATAACTGTTTTTCCAAGTATGAAGTAGTAACGCTCACTTTATATGCATCAAGATGAAGCACAGGGCAATGCAATGTGCACTTTTGCTTTAGTTTAGCAAGACCCTCACTGGCGATTTAAAAAATAAGAAAGATGCTACAGAATAGAAGTGTGTAACTTACCTAGAATGGTTGGTAGACAGGAGTAAGGCAGAGATGCGTCAATTAGCAGGAGGTTTTTGTTCCATCCAGGAAGTCACAGCATAGGTTCCATTTGGGCATTGGGAGTGAGGTGCCAGGTAGGATTATTCAAAAACTTATTTCTCCCAAACCTAAAAAAAAATTAAAACAAAACCAGAATAAAAATATGCATAGATAGAAATGGGTTTAGTTTTCTTTTATACAATTTAAAAAATATAATTCTGTGTACTGTAGCAAACCAATTAAGAAATATAACCTTCAATTTATATTTTAAAAGATAATTCATTTTTTGTTTCAATTTTAAACTTCTACATTAAAGGATAGAATTGTGAACTTCATAACTCAAGACGGCTTCTCATATCAACAGGAGCTAAAGCTTTTCAGTAAGGCTAGCAACATACATATTGTCTATAATTCTGTATCACTATGCATTTCAAAAACATTCGGTGTCAGAGACTGACCAGGTAGAGATATCTAACAATGGAGGGGTGGCTGTGTGTAAATTTTTAAGACTCTGTTTTCAGAAACCTCACTATCATAAAATCTGTTTGTGCTAGAATGAAACATGAATGTACGTAAATAGGAAAAAAAAATAAAACCTCTTAAACCTACAATTTTAGGGAAAGAAAAATAGTTTTAATCTAGAAAATATATTTTTATAAATTTTTTTTTTTTTAAATCCTAGAATTAAAATTACTGGTTTTTTAGACTTCAAGTAAGCTTGAGAAACTGACTGCAGATCATGTATACAACATAGGGTCAATGCTATATTGAATTTCTAGACCATTTTCAGACTACCTTCTGGCAATGGAAGCATTTTGACCACTGACACTCCCTATGGGTATATCTGACTATCCTGGTACAATGCACCATTCCCCATTATTGAATCTACAACAAACTGCTGTAGGTTATTCATTGATTGAGTGTTTAAGCGTATTCTTTGGGAGCAAATGGAGAACAAAATCTGTAAACAATCACACACACAAATCAGCAGAATTCTTCACTCGGAGATAATTTTCTATTTCAGCACTTAATTATCTGTATTCTTTGATAAAAACTCTGACACTTTAAATAAAGATGCACAGGAATTTTGCTTTTAAAAGATACACCAAGCTACAATGTGGAGCTGCACATTTTATCTAAAAGAAAAATTAAGCCATCATTGGCCAATATGACTACATAGGGACATAAGGTTTAAGCACATCTGCCATACTTTATGCTAACATCTTTATCTAGATCAATTACAATATGCAATATCATCGTTAAATAACCAATATAGATGCAGACTGCAGCTCTATAATATTCCTAATGGAACTTCGAACAGATATTAAGAGCTACATTTTCATAAACTCAAGCAGTAATTGTGTGTGCTTGTACGCCTGTGCATATCTTCAGTCAAGCTGTATTTTGATATCACAGGAAAATGTTCCTTTTTACACTTTAACCAGTGCAAAAACCTCTTCCTTTCTCATATATATATAGAGAGAGATCTGAGTTCATTTGTATAGTTTGTCTGCTACTGTGTATTTATAGCTATTGCCTTAATCAGTGGTTCATACAGTACTAGAGAGCTAAAAAAAACCAAGATATTTGAAGCTTACTTCATCATGATTTCCACCTTTGATTTAACAAAAAATAAAAAAAAAAAAAAAAAAAAAAAAAAAAAAGCGCAAACAGCTGATTTATACTTTCATTCTGCCAAATACCTAGTTACCTGCTCCCACCTTTGTGTTGCACCTGAGGTACAGGTAGTCCTCACTGATGGCTGTCAAGAAATTTGTACCACAGTTGCTACTTAAGTAGCAACTTGTCCCCTTGCCACAGGGAAGACAGACATATCTTTAGGGCATACCACTGCTGAGCATATGCTACTAGGATCATCCCAGGTTTTACCAAGGATACGTTAGCAGGGACTATGGGGTAAAGGGAAAACAGATGAAGTTTGCTTTTCACAAATACTTATAGCCAAGAGGGAGAACAATTAACATTTTGCTTTCCTTTTTGGGGATGAGAAGCATGCATGATACACAGAAAACTCTCAAGATTTTTTAGACAGGGGTCCAGCTTGACTCCCTAGTGCCTGGAAGCTACTCCTTCTCTTATCAAGGAAAGCTTCTCCAACTCCAATTATCACAACTCTGAATTTTATCCATTCTGTAAAATTCTATAGTAAGATAGACTGAAGGAGTAATTTTTGATAATGTTGTGTCATCGCTTCTACTATGAAATTTAAGTGGGAATGCCAGAAGCGGGTAGGGCAACTTGCAAGAATCCTGGTGAAGCACAGAATCATTTAGGTTGGAAAAGACCCTTAAGATCAAGTCCAACTGTTAACCTAACACTACTAAGTCCACCACTAAAAAATGGTGATCTCGCATTTGGGAGATAAGACCTGAGAATTAAGTAAGAACAACCTCAGAGTCCTATTCCAGGAAATCTAGAAAGCAAAACACCTCAGAAACAGTCCTTTGAAAGACCTGAGCTCTGATCCACCCCAACCCCAATAAGAACAATTTCCTTCTTAGAAAACTATACAAAGATAAAAAAGTGACAGTTAAAAGGAAGATTTCTATACTTTTGAAACTTTATTACTTGCAATTAATAGATTTTTCTGGGTACAAGATAGTCTCTTAATAATCTAAGACTCTTTTCTGTGTTAAAAATTTGAATCTGTCAAGGTGCAAGATCAACAAAAGACCCAAAACAGAAGCAACTCAAGCATATATCTTGTATCTTTATGTGTTATGTGGTACTAAAGGAGAAAAGTAATTTTAGAAGCTAGACTATGACATCTGAATGCAATAAGGTGACCTCCAAAGGTGCATGCATTTCATTTGTGTAGAGTATAAATGAGGTGAGTGCTTTGTTTTTTTACATCACAGCTCAGAAAAATAAATGTTGATCTAGAACAGCTGGAAAAAATTAGTTATTGACATACCAGTTTAGAAAAGGCTTAATACAGAAGGACAAGGAAAGGGTTGGATGTTCATCATTAGCATAACAGAGAGACATTTATTGCAAATTTAATTACCTAATATGCATATTTGAAAGTTATCTGAAAATAATCACTGATGACTTATTATAGTTACTGAAAAACTAGCAGCTTCAACTGCTACGGACAGTAGATGCTGGCTGAGGCAATGCTTGCTGCTATCAGAACAGAGAAGCTGGTGGGAATGCAGGCACATTTTGGTTAGCTAAAATAGGATTATTGCTAAGGTATTGGGTGGAGATGGTGGGTACATACTTCTGATAGTAGGTAGCAGCTAGGAATAGTATCTGGTAGACCCTGAAGAATTTTCTCCTCTTCCTTCTTCTAGTAATTCTGCTACTTCCAAGTTAGAAAGAAAAAAATCCAAGTACGTCTAATGTGGTGGGGAATCCAGAAAAGAAATATAAGGCCACCTGATTATTGCTTACAGAATTAACCCTTTACTAGCCTATGAGAAATTAGTCAAAATAAGCAGACTTTGCCTGTAGCCAGCTGAATGCACAAGGTGAGCAAGGATGCCTGTGACTGATAAAACATACAGCACTTGGAAGCCCTAGAGCAGAGAGACTAATCCATGAAATACAAACCCAAATAAGGAAAAACAAAAACAAAAAACCCCACCCAAAACCACCAACAACAAAAACAAAACACATCACTCTACCAGACTGGATTGCAAGCTCCTCCCAAGAATGAGAGCTGTGTAAATTTTATCCCGTGCCTTTTGATGAGAAACAGCTCTGATGATAGCAGAGCTACATTTTTGTCACAGAGGTATCTGCCACAAAAGCACCGCCAGCCACCAAATTAGCTTGGCCAAGGCCAAAAGGCAACATAAAAACCTCAGCAAGAGCTCTTTTAGCCCCCCCCTAAAGTTCTTGAGTATTTCTGTGTTGATGTCAGCTAAAAATCATTGAAAATTAAACATAAACTTGAAATTATGTACATGCTACTAAGCAACAGAAGTCACGTTTAATTATGTTTGGCTGCTTGGATCAAACATTGCTTCCAGACAACAGATAACAATTCAGAAATCAGAAAGTTTAGACTGTGATTACATTCACCCCATATAAATAATGGCAAAGATTTCACAAGGACTATTTAAATGGAAGTATGACTGATGTTACAATAATTCATTCTTACCTATTGCTTTCAGTACCTAAATAATTTCCAAATGCTAAGGCATAAGACGATGCCCACAGTCATAATAGAGTTGACTGACCACCTTTCCATTGACTAGCATATGAGTTTATCCATATTAGGATTACAGAAATGAACAAGGGTTGCATGACACAATCTTACCTTGCCTTATTTTTTTCAACTATAGCATAAATAAAATCTCCTCTGTAAGACAGAGACTGTGCATGAAGAAAAGCCCATTTAAGAGTTCTCTGTAATTCAGAAAATTAAGTTGGGGCCCTTTCTTTCCCACCACTCTCCAGCAAAAGGGAGTCCAGAATAGAAAAAGAATGGTAAATTTGCAAATCAGATTGAAAGTGTGTTTGATTTCTTAGGGATCTGAGCTAGACATTCTCACTTACAAGAAAAAAAAAGAAATGCTTATGAGTTATCTACTGCACAGCAGGACTTTGATTGTGGTTACTTGCAACCTGCTCCCTGACAGCTACTCATCCATTCTGTGCTCATTGAGTCTCAGAGCAGAAGGAAATACTGTCCTGAACGTTTGCTGTTAAATTGAACTGTTCTTAACAAAACAAGTGGACATCAAGCATCCAGCCCTATTAAAACATACACAAGTGTCACTTGGCTCCTTCAAACACTGCTTAAAGTGGACTGAATTTCTGATCAACAGAAGATTGCTTTTCTTCATACAGGCACAACTGCAAAGGGAGCATTTGTTTGAAATTGATCTCCCCAGTGCAAGTTTTAATGTGTTGTTAAACTTTACCATTTAAACCTGAACCAGTGAAATAAAACTCTGATGACTCTTAAAGAATTTAAGATTAATGCAGGAGGAAATTACCTTGCCTAATCATGCCTACTTTTATTAGTATCCTGCAGTTGTGTTTCATTTTGGATGTGGCAAAAGTATGATGTGAATATCAAGAAGGCAACTTCTTGCATTTTGTATTTAATTATTGAACACAGAACAATGCTAAAGTTGCATTTCCAGAGTTTGCACTGTAGCATTTTTTAAGTTTTACTTAACAAAACTGCAGTCATAGCAATAAGAAATTGTCTCCCCATGACCGTGCTGAGAAATGGCATGTGTATTTCTGAATAGATATGTCCACTAATCATTATACCAGCATTGCAGTATTTTACAATTTGCTTTTTATTATTTTTAAAGTTGATTTTTTTTTTTTTAATATGGTGAAACAGATGCAGTCTTCAAACATTTCAGTAGGTTCCACTTATTACACACAAGGGGTACAAACGTCAAGATTATTCCTGGTGTATTACTTTCCATTTTTATTGTAGTATGTGGTTTTAAGGAAAGCGCTAGTTACAGCTTACAGTGAAGCTGGTTTTATTTATAAGGCTACAGCGTACAGGGAATTCATTAGCAAAATAGCAAAACAAACTAGACCAACTGGGTTAGAGAAGTTCTGAAACATTTATCAAGTTCTTCAGATGAACTGTACTCCCCTTGGCACATCCCAGCACACCACGTGGACTTCTCCCCAACTCTCTGCTCATGACAGCTATACTCTTGTGCAAATATTTCCGTGCCTAATCATTAGCTACATAGTTCAAAAGACATTCAATATATGATTTAATTTAATCTTAAATTAAAATACCTTTCTGATGTTTACTTAGGCCTGCCTTTAAATGCAAAGCTAAATGAAGCAATTTTGTCACCTCCTTTACACTCTTGTCCTTTCCCTACCTGCAAAAGTAAGCCCCCGGAAAATGCCTTATCAAAATACTAAACAGCAACAGCCTGATGGAAGGTAATACACTGGTGAGAAACACTGCAGAACAACTTTTATTTTAGCAGTGGTGAATACAAGGACTATACAAGAATGGCATTTGGTACCTCGTGATGATATTTTGATGGTTGTTCACATGACCAAGAACTGGAATAAACAGACTAAGCAGCAGTACTAGATTTCTAAATATTTCCTAAATATCCTTTTCTTCCTTTTCTGGCCGTAAGTAGTTAAAAAAAGAAAAAAAAAAAAAAAAAAAAAAAAAAAAAAAAAAAAA